>JAWPHD010002661.1:0-246773 GCA_037043455.1 Cyrtodaria siliqua | reverse complement strand
ATGTTCCTACATACTGTTGCTTATTCCACTCCTAAAAGAAGAACTCTATAAGGGAAGTCTTGTAATTGCCACCAGATAGAAACTTCTTCCACTGTTTTGGATTTTCTGAAGCACCAGACGTGATTTGTATTTCGAGCTTATCTTCAATAGCTCGACGATCTCTTTCTACATATTTAATTGATATTTCAGGGTATTGGTCAGATACGATATCAATCCTTGCATTTCTATTGGTGTAGGGCAACAGCCTGTCAAGAACAAGAGCTGCTAATGCGGAGAATGTACCAGGTATTTCAGATAGACCTTGCAGCAGTGCCATCAGATCGATAATCCAGACAGCAGTTGGAGAAATATTCTCAGGATACCCAGAGTCCTTCTCTGTCAGCTCAGCTAATTTGGCCTTTGATTTTTTAATGTATGAACCGTCAACCTCTGCCAACGACCGAAGTATGGGACCCAGACAGTGTTTCAACACATTTCTCAGATCCAAACTTCTAGACTGAGCCACCCACAATCAGTCTTGAAAACACATTTCTATCTGCTCTTAGCTTGATATACCTTATTACCCACTTTATCCTTCTTTTTCTTGCCTAAGCTGGAAAATGTCTTCAAATTCATTTTTTTTAAGTCAATCATAAAATGAGCTTTCATCATTTGATACTCGTGTCTTAGTAAATGCTTCTGCCTGCTTCCTGACCTTGTTGATTGACATTCAGAAGATCATGACACACATGAACAGCTTGTTAGTTCATTTGATTATGCTGCTGTATGGAATAGATTTCAATGTCTCGACTATTCAACAACCTTAACACAACATCACTGCAAGCTCTTACGATTCTGGTTGACGAACCATCCTTGTGTTCATGAGATTGACGACCATCAACACAAGCCATAGAAAAACACCTTTCTCTAATCATTGCTTGTTCATGAGCTGTAACTAAGTACTTTGGTACTGCACTTTTGTTCAAACTGAAGCCATTGATGCCACCGCGAGTATTCTTTCCAAATATAAAGGTTATTTAAGGACTCTTCTGCGACAAGGACTATCACAACCTGACTTCTATGGTGATGTGATTTATAAACTTCGTAAGATTCTAGGTCATGATCACTTTCATACTATCTTTATTAAACTTGTTAAAAAGTTTATCAAAAGAGGTTATGACCCTATTTTTGCAACCGTACTGCATGCTTGGTGGTGGACCCTTTTACAGTTCGCCACTATGCTTTCCTCTTTAATTGTACGATGACCAGGCAGGCTGTGGACCCTATGATGACGCCTACCTAAAGCCCATTGGGACCGGGCGTTTGATGTTTGTCCATGATCTTTCTTGTCGTGCCTTTAATGGTTTATTCTCTTACTGCTCTGGGCTTCTGCAAAGTCATTGAGTACCTTCATTGTGGGCTTTCTAGGCTATTGTTTTTTTGTGTATTATATTTACACGAGCATATTTGTGTTTTACTTATATTGCCTATTGATGCTGCCTTGTTGGTTAGAGATTAGATCATGGCGGGGATTTCTTTATTTACACTGTCCTGTTTAAATGGGATGACAGTAGGGTAAGGTGTGAGGTTTGGTGCACCCTAGAACCGGTTTAAACCCCCAGTGGCCTACTTTGCCACTGACCGTTCCAAGGCGGTAACCCTATTGTCAACCCTTTTTGTGTTTGTGATGTCGTTTGCATTTATTATTGCTTTTGCCTTCTTGTTTGTCTGTTTGCGTGTCTGTTTCTGTGTTTTGTGGATTACTGTCCTCCTTGAATGCTACTTTCCCTGTCCGATCTTTTTATATTTCTTTTGATTGCACGATTCAGTGTTTGTTCAATCGTTTGGTCTTTTGCAACTTGCGCAAACGAATGAGAACTTCTGTGAACCGCAAATTCACCGCTTGAAATATTTGCATAAGCTTCAGGATGGGTGGTTTCTATCATCTGAATCTCCATGAGATATACTGGCAAATACTTGGCGTAGTTGATGCGATCATAAGCGAACATCCAGGGACCATGCTACGTATGCAAACCAAATGCAATTCCCAGTTTGCCTTCCCTGGTCGATCGAATAAAATGAAGGAGTAGCTGGACCATTTCTACATTGTGGTGTTTCAGAATTTGGCTACAGGGACGACATTTAATTGGCAGTATGCTTGATACTTTTCTAGCAGGCACTCAACTGCATCCATTCCTGGAAACGTTCAGGAGTTGGTGATTCATCTTCAGAAAGATTACTCACAAACGATTTCCATCTAAGTCGTGGCATGGCTTCCATGACCAGCTTATGCACTCGTTCACCTCTTTTATAGTGACGACCCCTCCAACAAAGCATTATCGAGCCGGGACCCAATAATACCAGATTAGATGATTATATCCCGAAAACAGCATCACCAAACCATATACCGATAAACTGCCAGAAATATACACGCGATGTGAATCGCTCCCATACATGGAACAATACGTTTGAATTCTGTTGGATGTTTCCATATGATCTCCAATGCCTTTGCATATATAGCCTGATCAATGACAACATCAGTTTGATGGAGTTGGTCTGCCATATTATTAGACCGTTTCAGACCATTGTACACAACAGGAAGCTGTGTTGGTGAAGGATCAATGACTTGGCAATACCCTACATCACATTGGCGAGGTACTGCAGATGTAGGTGTTACTTACGCATGCAATGCAGACCACCCAGGTATTGACTGCTGGCTAGAATCCACTTCGGCCTCATCAGGGTTTTTGAGTTTACACAATAACCATCCAAAGTCAGGTTTTACTGGTGTTTTATACACTGTTTCTGAGTTTATCAGAATGTCTTTGGCTGCGTCATACGGAACAGGACTAATATGCTTTCCTGCTGTGTATGATAGAAGGGGATGTATATCGGGTTTAAAACATCAATTCCCAGACAGGACTACTTCTACTGGATCAATAAATGGACTGCACGTGTCGACCTGCCTCTGTATCAACATACCATTCGTAAAATGGGTTGTGCCCCTGCCTGAAAGTGTTTCCTCAAATAGGTCGTTATTATACCAAACGAACGTTGCAAATGAACCAGCGTTAATGTTACTTGGAAATAATGCAATCTCATTTCCCTGCTTAGCCGACTGCCTCTCTGAAATAGCTGTTTCAATAGATTCCAACACTTGATAGGACACACAGTGTCACATTTCCATAGATTCAGTTAGAAGCCAAGCTAAGAAATGGTACAACTTATCGGAAAGTACGACACTACCATTATCAAAATTGTCTTCCACAACATGTGATTTTGTTGTACTAATTTGATCTGTTAAATGCTTTCTTAAGAGTTTCGCGGAATTGAAATGTGATGAAATGTCATTGTCAGTTTCTTCGACAGTGGGAGTATCATCAATGTTGTCACTTGATGACGATGCAAATGTTTGTTCTAGAATGTGTCCCTTTGGCACTATATTTGAATACAAAAATTCACTTCTCCGTCTATATTTCGGAAACCAGAAGACAATGTTATCTTGAAACTGTTTGATTATTTTAACTTTCAGTGTATCCCTCCTGTTATCAGCAGCAATAACTTCTTTTTGACTTAAAAGCGTATTATACTTTTCAGATAAATACGACATTGAAAGAACTTCAGTACCCGTTATAACTCTGTTTGTAATTTCATCTGATAATACTTGGAAGGCTGAATTGTACGGATTACTATCCGTTTCATCTTCAAAATATTCATGTTTTGACTTAATCACAGACAGACGTTTAAGTCTAGTATAGTTCTGTTGACAACTTCGATGATACTTTACCTAACCTGCAATGACATCAACGCCTGTCAGCGCAAGAACCAATCGATCATCCTTTCTAGTTTTGGCAGCATTTAATAAGGTTGAACCAGCTTCAAATGTTTGACAGTCTGATAATGGTTCCGATTTGCGTCGATCATTTTTATCAGGTTTTGTCTCAGATTGACAAATTATATAAATATCAGACACAGTAGGCGTAAGAGAAGATCGGCATATACAAGGTTTCTTAGAACACGATGCATCTGTTAGATCAGCACTAGTCGAAGGCAGATCTATATCAGCCTTACGCTTAATTGTTTCAAGATATTTCTTTAAGGTATAGTGTTGGTAGCATGTAAAATAATAAACGCCATGCGGGCCATTTTCCCACAGGTCTCCAATCTTTTCAAAAAATCCATCATTGCGGATTTCAGCTGCATTTCTTAGGGTACTCGAACTGTTTGCTGTAAATGGAGTAAGGTCTCTGTTAACACCACTTTTATGACATAGACACAAGTTCCAGTTAATCTTGACTCTCGAAACAATTGAGCTAGTAATGTTACTCTCTGGCTCCATTTCTTATTATAATAATATGCTATGCTGTTAGTACGTCTACAAGTGTTAGTAAGCAGAGGAATTGCATATTATTGGGCTATGAACTGGTTGAAGTTATCATTCTATCTGGCCATCCGAAATGTATATGAAAAGTATATTAGGTTTGTATTTATCTCCGGATTCAGAGGGGACACTCACCCTGATTTAGACACAACTTCATTTCCAGAGTAGGAAACACAATAGTGAGATAGATATATCTAGATAGATAGATCGCATCTACTAAAGCTAATAAAAGTATGAATTCAATTTATTTGAGAAGTTTTGGATATTTTTTAACATTCTGCCGAAGCTAGGAAGATCCAGAGTTTATTTGAGTGTTGATAAGGTTGAAATCATCCAAGGACTCTTTTATAAATGAGAAAACATGACTTTCAATGAAGAAGGTAACATGTACAGTTCGTACGTGAATAAATCCATTTTTAAAAATATTTACGAAACCAAAAATTAATGCTACCTCCCTTTTTGGATTTTTTTACATGAATATAATATTTCTTTAATGATTTTCTTTCATAATTGTGTTCTATATAGGGTTATATCATTATTTCAAAGTTTTTTTCTTTTAAAAATACCAACGATAATGATAACAGTTAATTTAAAGTGTACTGTTCGCTAAAATATACCAAAATATCTCACAAATTACCTCTCCTTTTGTGTTAATTAACTAACTATTTTTTTAAACTGCATGAAATACATTTGCGTGTATTATATCAACATGTTCCCAAAGAAACATTCAACATTTTATGCATTTTCACCCAATATGCTACAGTCATACATCAGAAAAAACAATTGCGGCCATCTGTGATCATCGTTTCCATGGAAACGGACGCGTCTAACAAAGTCTAACAAGTTGCAAAATATTGTAGACATTCTAAGGTTTCCAACGATACCAAAAAACCTTTGCCCCCTCTCGGGGGGACATAACTCATATTTTAGAGCCTTATTTGAATATCAGGTTGCATACTAGGCTATATCCAGAATTTTGTTCGGTGACAAAATCAACAGGTGGACAGAAGCCATAAACAATACAGTGATGCTCGAAATGAATTCGAGAAAACGGTAGAGCCAATCTTTTTCGTATGTGTCGTGCTCGGCCGTTTCCAAAGGTCCATTATCATACTCTTTTTTCTGGTTACAATAATGGTGTGTATATTACACCATACCCAGTAATATAGTATCAACTGTAGCAGATACTTATAGATTTGCGGTGGTTATATATGTAAACTGTATATATGGACAGTGTGGAATTATTTGTGTCCAGTGTGTAAACCAATGGGTGTTATTTATATTTGACTAGTATGATAACAGTCAAACACGAATAACATGTTAAACATATAATAGCAGATTAAATCAAGTCATGCCCATGGTATACAATTAAGCAAGACTTACGCATATGTAATGCAGACAATTGGTAGTTTACATTATTCTACCTTCGAAGCCCGTATCTACGCCAAAATACTCTCGACGGCCGATCGTGGGAAGGTTACCTGGCAAGTCGCTTTGCTACAATAGTGGAATTCCATTCATAAGAAAATACAATAGTAAAGTGTGATAACAAACACCTGTGTGTTGTTTCAAATTGTGACTGTTCGGCGAACAATACGCCCTATAGACAAGGGGCCTAACTGGTTTAACTTTACTTGTGTTATTGACTATAAAACATAAGTCTATCAGAAAACGTAATTGCTCCTATCCTTAGAAGTTATCCGACTGGCCGTGATTATTCGATGGAATTAATCTGCGAGAGAGACACTATAGTTACCATTACGTGGTCCGAGTATTAACTTACATACCTCATCCAACCCTTTCAACAAAAAGGAAACACGGGGCTGGCTGGGGTATGAAATAAAACCTTAATTTCGGCTTAAAATGTTTGCATATTTTAAGATTTAAAAATTTAATTGGTAATTTTGAACAGGTTATCGATTTTGGTCAGTAAACATGTTTTTAAACGTGTTTTATTGGCGAAATATCCGTTATAAAATTCTGCTTATATAAGCTTTTCCATCGTTTAATGGAATTAAAAAGGAACCACGTAATATATTTTCAATTTATATTTGTGTTTCAATTTCATCAAACAAATATGGCTGAGTTGACGCCTAGGCAGTGTTTCCTTTTTGAGGGTACGGGACATTACGGAATGTGTTCCAAGTAGTCTAGTCCCGGAAGGAATTATAGGGTGTCAAGATCAAGACAAAATCGTGGCGCTTGTTTTCTGGTCAGGTGATTCTTTGGATAGATGTGAGGCACTGGACGGATTCCAAGTATTACCTGAATTGGGGTCATTCGATGACGAGGTTGGGGATATTTGTCCTTTGCCAGACATTCAGGGCGGTAGAATTAAGAAGGAACCACGTAATATATTTTCAATTTATATTTGTGTTTAATTTCATCAAACAAATATGGCTGAGTTGACGCCTAGGCAGTTTTTCCTAATTGAGGGTACGGGACATTACGGAATGTGTTCCAAGTAGTCTAGTCCCGGAAGGAAGTATAGGGTGTCAAGATCAAGACAAAATTGTGGCGCTTGTTCTCTGGTCAGGTGATTTCTTGGATAGTTGTGACGCACTGGACGGATTCCAAGTATTACCTGAATTGGGGTCATCCGATGACGAGGTTGGGGATATTTGTCCTTTGCCAGCCATTTAGGGCGGTAGTGTAAAAGAGTCGTTCTATGTGAAGGCCGGGGAAATTTGTCCCTTGCCTGAAATACAGGGAAGTCGCGAAACGAAGTCGACAAATCGGGAGGTCGAGGACACTATCCCCTTACCAGATATTCCGGTCAGCGAGAGCCCCGATCAGGACATAACATCGAGAAGCGTTGATATGCGTATCCTGATAAGTTCGGATGAAGAGAATGAACCAAGCGCCAGTCACCAACTTGGCATGAAACCTCATTACTCAGACCTATCATGAACAATAACATTTTACGAAACAACGATTCTCCTGAATCTGTATTAATTGACTAATTTAGAAGGTAGATGTGGCAAACATATATTAGTGCTTTACTATATTATCATTAGCGCTAAATTGAAGTTTCGAGTGCGAAGGGTTTGTTAATTTTATTTATATATAATATTAACGGTATGCACTAATTCAGTAGGATTTAATATTTGTGTTTGATTGGTTAATTATATATTGTACAATATTCACTTGTTAGCAATACTACAATTTACTTCTCTTTGAAGGTGCTTTCATTAATACAATTAAGTGCTATAATCTAACCTCTATCCTGTCCTACTATGCAGAAACAGGGACTTTTAATACTTTTCTTACATAAGAAACGAGTTACGTGAGCTGGAAAGAATGTGAAACGCACTTTAGAGAATTATTTACTGAAACGGACTTGTTTTAATTTGAGGGCTTGATCAGTTTATTTGTGACCTAAGGGGAACTACGTAACAGAAGCAACAAACACAAACAAGAGATAAAAGTAGCAGACTCGGTTTTATTGAGTCTGTTCATGAGAGGTAATGTGTAGTGCAATACATTTCACGCTTCACCGGCTTAATCGATATTCTACTTTAAAGCCACATATACAGGGCTTGATGATCGCAAAGGACCAGTAACACTACTGATTTGTAGTCTCACTACTGATTTGTAACACTTTATTATACTTAGTTTTCATACCTTTGCTGTGATTTATCCTATACAAATCTGTTGATTAAAATAATTATACATATTCCATATATGAAATTAAAACTGTGATGTCATAGTTCTCAAAATGGAGGCATCCGTATCCATTTCAAAAGATCTTTCAAATGATCATAACGTCTTTGTTTAACATCCGATTTTGATAATTTCTTCACCCCAATTGTTTCAGAACACTCAATAATAAAGATGTTAAAATTAAATTAAATTATTAAGAAGTAGTCATTGTATAACAAACTACTCTAAAGTATTTATCCTCATATGACTATTTTACCTGGGAGTATTTTACCAGAGCATCGGTAAAGTTTATGAGGACGGAACATTGACATTTAAACGTTAGACATAGAATAAAGTTGCTGTTTAAACAATCCAATTAAAATCAGATACGAAATTCGCTCCACAAATTCGATTTTAATGAGATTGCTGTTTGAAGGTCTATAACCGGTGTGTTTGTAAATGGTAACCATTATTATCCATGTTGTAAAATGTGCTTAATTATCTTTTAAACATTATTTATGTTTAACTTGTGAAATATTAAATATTTTTAGAATATGTGTGGACATTCTACATAGTTACAAAATAATACGGAAATAAAAAAAAACTGTAAAGTGATTTTCATTTGTTTTTTATCAATGTTCGACATTACACCATGGCGCGTTCAATATCAAGGCCAACCCTTTCTCGTCATATAAGTGATGGCTCACATGCCAAATTATCAATCAGATTGCTGATCGTGGCATTTCGATACCGCAGCAAGCCAACTGCGCATTTGACGTAGTCGGTTAGACCGTCGTCTACTATGTACTATGCTGAAGGTTCAGGGTTCAAGATTTTTTAAACCATACAATGTTAAGATATTTCCACAAATATTAAACGAAACTATTACGGAATAAATCTGATTGTTTCCGACAATTTAACATTTGAGTAATCTGATTAATAAAATGTTTGAGATTCAGGAAATTAATGTATAACATTGGTAAATGTGACTTGTTTTGTGATAACAGAGCAAAAATACTTCCACACTGGACAGTATGTCAGTCCAATTTTGCATCTGACTTCTTGCATGACACAGCAGAAGTAGTATATAGTCCAACTATAATGACCCTCCTAATGAATACAGTACAGAGAACGCAACCCTCAAATGAACAAACGTATAATGAATGCCCTATGTCAAGTTATGGTCCAATTGTTTTCTTCGACATAGGACTGCTTACACTGTTTTTCGAAATTGTTTGAGCTAGTAAACACGAGTTTGAAAACGTTTTGTCAATTGAGGAGGTATTCGATTTATGATGTCACTATTTACGGCAATATAGGGCTGAAAGAGCGCCCTAGTGAGTATTGATGATTTTGCTAAGGGGACTCTTGGTGGAAATCAAAAAGGCATTGAGAGCTATAGTTTTATACAGTTTGATAGATGAACTTCGACTTTAATATTCGTAATCTTTGTAGAACTAAAAAGCTACTCAATCAGGGTTACCGTTACCATAAACTACGTAAAACCTTTGCAAACTTTTATTATCGTAACCCTGATCTTCTTTTCAAATATAAAAGTTATTTAAGGAGTCTTCTACGACAAGGACTATCACAACCTGACTTCGATGGTGATGTGATTTATAAACTTCGTAAGATTCTTGGTCATGATCACTTTCATACTATCTTTGTTAAACTTGTTAAAACGTTTATCAAAAGAGATTATGACCCTATCATTTTGCAACGTACTGCATGCTTGGTGGTGGACCATTTTACAGTTCGCCACTATACTTTCCTCTTTAATTGTACAATGACCGAACAGGCTGTGGACCCTATGATGACGCCTACCTAAAGCCCATTGGGACGGTGGCGTTTGATGTTTGTCCATGATCTTTCTTGTCGTGCCTTTAATGGTTTATTCTCTAGATGCTCTGGCTTCTGCCAAGCCAATGAGTACCTCCATTGAGGCTTTCTAAGCTATTGTTTTTTTGTATTATATTTACACGAGCATGTTTGTGTTTTACTTATATTGCCTATTGCTGCTGCCTTGTTGGTTAGAGATTAGATCATGGCGGGGATTCCTTTATTTACACTGTCCTGATTTAATGGGATGACAGTAGGATAAGTTTGAGGTTTGGTGCACCCTAGAACCGGTTTAAACCCCCAGTGGCCTACTTTGTCACTGACCGTTCCAAGGCGGTAGCCCTATTGTCATCCCTTTTGTGTTTGTGATGTCGTTTGCTTTTATTATTACTTTTGCCTTCTTGTTTGTCTGTTTGCATGTTTGTTTCTGTGTTTTGTGGTTGACTGTCCTTCTTGAATGCTACTTTCCCTGTCTGATCTTTTTATATTTCAAAGAGGACGTCAACCACAAACAAACACAGAAAAAAAGAAAAACTTTAAAGATGAATAAAACACAAGATAAGACATCACAAATACAAAAGGGTTGACAAAAATGGGCAGCTGGGGGTTTAAACCAGGTCCTAGGGTGCACCAAGCCTCACAAACACAAAACAGTTCAAAGGTTGTTTGTCTTTTCCCAATAAAGAAGTGATCTTAACATGCTGGAATATCAACGTGACCAATTTAGGTTCGAAGACAGAGATACTTCTACTCTTTTTGGATTTGAAACGACATTAATATGCCAAAACAAAGTATTGACCCATTATTGCATTAAACCGAACTGCTTATGCAAGGTTCATGCCTTTTAAGGTCCTCCAGATGCATTGCATTCCAAAACAGGAAATGGAGAGTTTAGCCATGGCCTTTTTGTTGCAAAATTAATCGCAGAAACTTTTATCTCAGCATGGATAGACTATAGATATTCTTAAAGCAACAGAACACAAGGAACCTAAGTACTAGGGATAGATCACTGGTCTAACACGCCAGGAAAATGCACTTTCTCGGTGGTTTCATTCAATGTCTCTAACCGTAAAACATGCGATTACAAATAAGGATGTAAAGCACCACACTAACACAGCATTTTGCAAGGAGTTGTCATTTGATGAAGATGTAAACGAAAGTTTGTATACAAGTCGAACTGGAAATGTAGCATTAACAAAACACAGTCAACCAAAACACGTATTCGAAACAAACAACAATAAAAAAATAGAAATAAAGTACCCAACACCACAAACATAATTGGGTTTACAATAGGTATACCCACTTTGAACAGTCAGTGGCAAAACTTTTGCTTGGAGTTTAAACTATGTTCTAGGATGCATCAAACCACACTCTAACCCGATTAACATCCCAGTTAAAAAGGTAATGTAAATACAAAAATAAATCTATGGCAGGCTTTATTCTCTAACAAACTAAGTAGCATTTATAGGCAATATAAGTAAAACACAAAGCAGAGCATATATCTATGAATATAATAAACGCAATAACCTAAAAGGTCTCAAAGCAAGTACTTAACGAATGGGCAAAAGTCGGAGCAAAATAGGAGACTAAACCGTTAAGGGCACGACAAAACCCGATTGAAGACAAATAATAACCGTTACATGATTTTCATGATTTAGGCAGACGACAGGTCTACAATCCGTTATCTCACAAATATATTTTGTCCAAAGTCAATAAATGTTAAAGTCTTCATCTCGACTACAATCTCTAGAAAAACGAATAAGTTGAGAAAACAATACTCTATAAGAATTTGCTAGAGGCACATTGCCTTCAAAATTACTGAACTTTTTAATGAAAATCTGATTGATCCATTCTCATTAACCAATCCGGCATCAAGACTAATACACCCTGTATCTGGAATAGAGGCATCAGGCAAAATAGAGAATAGCCTGTTGAATAGTCTCCAGAATGGTGGAATGGTATTATAAAAAGAGTATGAGAGTTGACCTTTTGAAAGGACCGAACGATGTTTCACTGAACGTTTACTAGTACACGAAGAAAAGTAGGAGTCCACTAAAAGGATTTTTTGATGCCTTAATAAAAACGACAATGACATATACAGTAGGAGCACCACGGACCTATAACATATCAGTTCTATTCGCATTTTTCTTGCGCGAAAATGGACTATTTCTTTGCATCTTACTGACTACTTTACGAATTTCCAATTAAAACAAACGCCATTATTTTACACCTGAAAAGTCGCTTCAGAATTAGGGGCGCTACGTCGGCGAGCACGACGGGCACATCTGGAATCTAAAATCACGTGTATAGTGTTCCATACTATGAATTATGTAAAAGCTAATCCATTACCGGACGAAGTAACGTTCCATTATGTATAAACACAGTGCAGCAGTGTTGTCTGACAGGTACCGTGACATAAATTGACATGTTGGTGCAAACTGGATTTGGATTACTCTATCGGCTGCTAGAGGTCAATTTTCAAGGCATTTGTTTTCTCATTAAAATGTGTTTGTCAATAAATAATCAGCCAATGCATAAATGTACGATCTAACGTGTTGTGTAGGCCTATTCATGGACGTTATTGAAGTCTATGGCCTATTGAATTATTTCATATTAGATCGATAGAAAGTTCATATCACTAGCAGTGTTTTCGGTGTACTCCGATCTTTATTTTTTTATTTTTTTATTTTTCTGAAGCTTCCATAACATAGTCATACAGAACATATATAAATTTTCGCATATTGATATTATTTACCGATATCATTCAAAATATTGTATATTTATTTTTAACAAACGTAACGAACTATCTTTTTTTTTCTTATTATGTCAAGTATCTTATTTTAAATATAAATATAACTATAATAATAAACAAATTACTGGCGAAAGGAAATGTTAAATCATGTATTCATGCATTTTATGTAAAAGATATGCACTTGTATATTTTCAACTATGCATATATACTGGAAAAATATAACATACGTTTAGCAAGCTCTTATTTACATTTAGCTTAAAGAAATTAAATGCTATTTTATAATGTGAAATATTATAAAACATTTGCATGACATAGGGTGTTCTTCTCTTTCACTGATTATTTGCGATCTGAGTTATCTCCCATTTACTTAAAACAGCGTATCTCATATTTCAATATGATAAAGAACATGGTAAAACGTCACTAAATAACAGTTCTGGGTTTCAAGTTATAAAACACAAAATCAATGGATACTAAACCTTGTCATTATATATGCACCAAATTGTTTTTAAAAACTGAAATTACATCCCTTTACATTGACATAAGAACGAAATTATAATATCTGGGAAGCAGGTAGATTAAAACAAGTTATTTTTGTCCCCGCAGATATCGTTTCAAACACAATATCTTGCATATATCTGCTCATTATGTTAATTATATTGTTAATGACCTCTGCCGCGCATAGCCTAGAATATGCGCAAATGAATTTGCCATGCAATTTACTTGCTAAACTTATTTTTTTCATCACACTTATACTATATAATACTTATATAATATACTATATACTTTCGAATATGCACATTAGGTATTTTATGCAGAAAAATGCACCTGTATCAAATATGCACCTTATATGTATGCACATATATGTATTTTATATAGACCTGCAGCAATATATTATCAAATATGCATTATTGTATATTGCATTTATATACATGTATCAGCTTCATTTCAAGTATGCGCCATTTTATATTTTCTGTATATATATATACACATGTATCAGTATTTTCTCAAATACATACACATTTTTGCGGATACACACTCATATAATATATACAACACTCAACCGCATACACATATTATTTACACATATATTTCTAGGGTATTGTAGGCATTTAGTATGTCTATGATTATGTTGTATTAACTGTAAGGATATATATGTATTACTTTTTTTTTTTGAAATAAAAAAGAAAAATGTTTAGTACAAAACAATATCTAGAACTTAAATATATACTTCAAAAAATGAGAAAATTGTAAAGAAAAAGGTTAAGACGTAGACAATGGTGTTTTACTATGTCGATTGTTGTGGTGTCCCTGCATTTTGAAGTATTTCATTGAGGTTTAGTAAAATCAAATAAGTCTGTATCTATAGGCCTATGTTTATATATCGACTCCACATGGCTTCAGATCGTGCAACTTTTAAATTTGTATATGCTATCCACTTTTCCACTTTGTATAAAGATGTAATATACTTTTTAAAAATATTAAACAATGGGATTTGTAACTGCATTTTTTGTTGATAAATGAAAAATTTGGCCTGCAGGAGTATTTTGCTCAAAATGATATCAAATTTATTATTTCCAAATAGAATATCAGTTTCTGACCAAAGTGTCAGTGTTGTATTACATTTATGCCTGATGTATTCTGCAAGGTCTAACAAAAACTGTTTTACAACTTCACAATTCCAAAATATGTGAGGAATGGTTTCAGGTAAAATATTGCAAAAGCTGTAAACGTTGTTCATTTTAGTCAATAAATAGTTAGTTCCCAGAATTATGTGGCTGATGCTATATTGTAACCAAAGTAGTTTAGGGTCTTTCGTTATTTTGACTGTTATTGCATATATTGATTCAAATTTATAATTAGGTACAGTTATAACTTCATTTTTCCCTTTTATTAATGACTTGGGGTAAATGTTTTTTGTAATTAACAGATCATAAATGAGTAAATGTATAACTTTTCATGATATAGAAATGAGCCTATCAATGTCCCCCGCACCACCACCCCACCCAAGAAAGGTAGCGGGAGGGGGAGGGGATGATGGAGCTTGCATTTCGACAACACGGAGGGGGTAAGGAACTATAACTCCCACTTCCACCCCTCTGATGCATAATGTACAATTTTAGCGTTACCTCTATATCAGTATGATATCCCATTTTCTCGCACATTAATGAATACAAAACCCAGTAAAACAACCATTGAAACAATGTAAACTGCCATTGACATTTGGTCTGGAATCGGTCAGATTCGTAACTATTTATGTAGGGTTTTGAGGTAAGGAAATGATTTTACATTTATTTGCATTTACTAGATTCTTTCTGTTGAGAAAACAAACGCGGTAAATTTCGAAAAATAAACTTCACTTTAAAAGTTTTTAAGGAGGTGGAGCTACTTGTAACGCTTGCATCAAGTATGTCTCAAAAAGAATGGCAATTCCATTGACTGGAAATATGCTGACATATGTCTCTATTGTACTTTTTTGTCATTATCATCCTCCCAAAGCACGTTATTATTGGTACTATAACGACGAGAAAATAATGTAAATCTCATTTTTTATTAAAAATGCCATTTACTTCTGCATTTAAAACAGCCTTATTTCCAAAAAATCACGCCTTAAATAGCTACAATGTTTTTTCTAAAATTAAATTCCTAATTAATCTGTATCTTCCGTTAATGCTTCCGATATAGATCTGAAAACGCAACACAAAAATAAATTAAAAACAAATTGATCAATTGGACTTTTTTTTAAGTGGAATACATTTTTTAATTGATCTCCGATTCAGGTTAAATGATTGTATACATGTATAATGATGAGAGATGTTTTTATTACATTGACAGTGTAATTGAACACGCGTAGTAAATACTGACCAATACTATGAATTCATGTTTTATTCAATTTAGTTCTTTTTTTTTAAATATATGTTACATTATTTATAACAAAGGATAAACTATATCTGTTTCATCACTGACACTGGATTGATGTTGTTTTTCAAGCCTCGAGTGTGTATTGTGCATTGGAGCATATCTAACTCTAACTGTATACTGACGACACTTCAGAATGAATGTCCAGCCGTATTAAATGGCATTGGATTATATGGAGGTGGGAACCTTTTCTAGTACGGAAAGACAGTAGTGGATAAAGATTCATGAACGGGACGTTGAATTGGTATTACATAAGTTGCTATCTCTTGGATGAATACTAATTTGTATATATAAATCTGGTGTGAACGCCGCCGGCTTTTTTACCGCGCATGCGCAGACAATTTTAGAGACATTTTGAGAACGCCATTTTTATTGCAGCACAGTTGAATATCGTGAGCATTTCGATTGAGGATATTAAACGAATTGCATTAGAGCTCGTGAGTAACGGTTGTCCAAAAGTTCGCGATGAAAGGTAGGTACGTGTATATGTTGTGAGTTTTGAGATGATGTATTGGTTCACTGTATTTTTGTCTCAAGCGCTGTCGACTGCTCTCGAGTCTCCACTGCTTGTGGTCAGTCGCGATCGACTCGACTGACTGTCAGTCGCGATGAACTTGAAAATGCAGAATGTGTGTGTACAGTTTTGAAAATCTGGTTATACTTGGACGGTTTAGGGGAATGTTTGATGTGGTTGGTGTGTGTATGGAGAATTATTTTACCAATGTGATGTATAAACTTGTGATCTAGGCCAACTGATGTTGTTGTTTTTTGTGTGAGTACGCATGCGCGTCAGGCGATTTTGTCAGTTTAGGAAGCCGGCATTGTTTTTGTCGTGTTTGAGGAGGTATTCAAGGCTGTTTCAGTTGAAGTGAAAGAGATGATGTATTGGATAAATGTATTTTTGTCTCGAGTCAAGGGCTCTCGACTACCTGAGGCTGTGGTCAGTCGCGATGAACTTCAAAATTCAGAATGTTTGAGAATTGCAAATCTGCTTACATGTTTTTCGGGAATGTTTGATGTGGTTGGTGTGTGTATAGAAATTTGTTTTATAACAGTGTGGTGAATATCTGATCTACTTGTGAAATTGTTGATTTTTTTGTTTTTTGGTGTGAGTGCGCATGCGTCAGTCGACCTTGACCTTGTCAGTTTTGATTGTTTTGGAAGCCATCTGCATTGTTTTGTCGTGTTTCAGGAAGTATTCAAGGCGGTTTCAGTTGAGATAAGTAGATGTGATATTATGTTATTGTGGCGGTTGTAAATTTAGTAATGAGACGAGAACTTCGGCTACCTGTGAAGATTGTTTACGTTTTATTATTTTGTGTGAGTGAGCATGCGTGGAAGTCAGTGGTAGGGTTTGCCCTGTCAGTCATGTTTTCATTGTGTTTGTATGGTCGTATTCGAGGAAGTTTTCAAGAAAATTTCACTTGATTGCCATTGTAAGTAGATGTGACATTAAGCTATAGTGGCGACTGTAAAATTTGTAATGAAACAATAAATGCACTTGAGAATTAATGAGAAATAGCTGTGCGATTGCAAGTGCATAACATTTTTGACGGGAGAGTTGCACTTTGTTGTTCTCCTATGCATATATTGAAACATCAGTTGGGGATTAAATTGGCATTGACACTGAGATTATCCTTTGGTGAATGGGAATCACTGAGTGACACATGAAATGAAGTAATGTGTTTCGCGTGTCCTGTGTACATATAAATGTATGGGTTCTACCCCAGGGATAATGGTTTCTGTGCAGGAAAGAGGGGTCAGTGCCTTATCTAGAAGTGTTGGCGGTCCTCATTAAGGAAATTGATGTGTCGCTGTTGGCGAAGGTCATACATTGTCAGAGATAATACGATACACATGTAGGACACCGGTGCTGGTATCATACCGTTTCACTGGGGCCGGTATTTACCGGTTTAATAAACGTGGTACCCCTATCGGTATTTGGAAAAATGTGTCTACCTTATTTTAAAGGTGTTCTGGCAGCGAATAAGTTCCAAACTGCCATGATCATGATGAACTATCAGCGTGTGATCATTTTATGTAAATATTACACCCAGACTCATACATTATTTTGCTGTGTAGTACCTAGCAATTTAATCGAGAAACCACGTCTATTTATAGAACATAATGTACACGCTTTATGGACATGATGGAACCAACGGTCATAGTCTATGGCACGTTTTAAGTGGAACCAGTGTATTAGTGAGGCACGCATTTGGATACGTATTTTCTTATTCTCTTTTTGCAACAATTAATGGAATTAAAACACGAGAAACTCACAATGAATATAATATATATAACTGAACATGAAATAACAAACAAACAAATTTTTAAAGCAGAAAGTAAAAATGAAATAAATCAAGTACGAAAATAAGACCGATTTTGTCAAGCAAACTGATCGAAGATTGGTTTCAACCGCGCATCGTTAACAGTACTGTTAAAATAACTTACCGTGTCGTTGGTCCCCGTACCGTACCGTTTAATTCTAACGGTATCCAACCCTAGTAGTACATAATGTACCACCACAATTCATGACGTTTTTGAAGGGAAATACTCCAGAAATTGTATAGCCCGACGTCCGGGGCTAGTCAAAATTGAAGTCGGGCTTGTAGCAAATTCAATGCAGGTAGCCCGTCGGGCTAGTCCAAAAAAAAATTCCCACTGCCTACATTACACGATCTGTGTATAACAAAAACACGCCAGTCAGGCACCTGTAATTAAACATTTATCACTGTATACAATATGTGGGTGGGGTAATGCTATAAAAAAACAAAAAAACTCTGTCCTAAATTGTTCAATCTTATCATTGCTACGCTTTCACCCAATGACTACTGCCAACACAACTTAAACATACATCAATTGGTTATGAGGAGATAAGAATTACTGTTGTTTTTTTTTAACTTTCTCGGTATTTAATGAATGATAATGGGCATCTGAATCCGTTAAATCAGAATCAGCTTTAACATATTGAGATGTCGTCAGCTGGGTATAAGTAATAGGTAGAGTCAGGTCTCAGTGAGCTGGTTAATTTAAATAAATTTAAAATTGTGATAAAACAAGATACGTAAAAGTATTTCCAAACAAAATAAATGATATTAAACAGACAAAAACAAAGATACATATTATTTTTTAGGCAAGTAAAAAAGACAGGGCTAGTGGGGGAAAAACAGGGCTAGTGGATTTCAAGGACCCATAAGCCCTGGGCTAGTCCCCTAAAAAAATCTTGGAGCCCTGAATATACTGCAAAGCCTTTAAGGTCGGAAGTCCATTATGATGTTTCAATTCTTCTGCTGCATCTTGCAAGCAATATTGCACTTGTGAACACTTGTGTTTACATAAATATTATCTGTGGTATGCTAAGTATTTGGATCTGCACTTTTTACTTTGTGTGTGTCAGAGTGGAAATATAACCTAAAGATCAGAATTTTGTGACGCTGTTAATGCCAACAACAGGCAGGGGGATAACGATATCTATTCCTCTCTCCTTTCAGCAGTCCTCCTTGCACGTATTGGTCAAGCCTGGTTGAATTTGTTGACAAAAGTGGTGGCCTTCAGCGTAGTATGTGGTGAAAGTTTTGCCACCTAAGTTGGGTATGTTGCAAGTCATTCAATTTTGCTGCTTATATATATATATTTCTTGTGTTCAAGTTGTTTTGTCTCTTTATGTGCCTTGTAAATAATGCCAGCAATAACACTAAGTCGGCTTGATGTTTCTATGGTCACTCACTAAACATGCAGGAAAGCCATGCATTTGTCAATAACATTTCTGAAAGTAGTCGTTGCAGTGAATTCTGTAAACTCTGGTATATATATATATGCAGGTGACAATGACATGGAAAATATGGTTGCAGTTATACGTTGACACAGGAAGGGTCTAGGGCACACGCATGTCTGAAGTATTTAAATGAAATTTGCATACTGTTCCCTGAACTGCAATAGTAGCAAGTGAACCGGGAAATAATGATTTATGATATCCAGTGCCCTTTGTTTCAACATGGAAATACACGACAAAGCTTACAATTCCTTTATACTGTCAGTGCCCATAATGGGTCAATATTACTATGTAATGCTCTTCCCTTTCAACAGTCCGGCTTCCAGGGCTGGTTGAAATTGTTGACAATAAGTGGTTGTCTTCAGCGTTGTGTGTGCAGTGGAATTTCTGCCATCTAACTTCGGTATGTTCCAAGATGTTTGGTTTTGATGGTTATATATATCATGGGTCTGGAAATATTTTGAAAATCCACTTGCTCAGGGCAAGTAGATTTTCAAAATCCACTTGTCCTGCCCAAAATGTCACTTGCCCCAATTTCAAAAGTCACTTGCCCCAAAATTAGGCTACGTCGAGACCGCACGCTATAAAGTTAAATCCTTTCCTCTCACTGTTTTTTCTTTGTCATAATCTTTACATAATATCATTGTAAAATTAATGACTAAAATTATGAAGGATCAGAGCTATAGGTTGTTACCATTCTGCACATATCCTACACCGGGGGGAGTGCGGTGTCAGTGGGGATACCCCGAGGATATAACATCACAGATGAACCTGGTACCAAATTGGTAGACTCTAATGCCTATGGAATTAAGATGTACAACATGCTTGCTCCTAGTGCAGTTATTACAAAAGGGCAGGCAGATAACAAAAAAAAAAATGCATTAGATTGAACAAAACCTTTTTTCTACTTTTACTTTTGTTATAGACTACACCAGATAAAAAGAATGATGCATTAGGTCAAACAGAACATTTTTCCTACTTTCACTCTGTTATATAATTCATGTAGATAAATATTATGTGTTGGAAATTATTAGCATGGTTTATGCCTAAATCTGACTGGTACTGTAGTTGTTTTTCTGTTAATATCTTTTGAGATGCCAAATTGAAATTCTTCGAATAATTATCGAAATTAGCCAAGGTAGAAGCACATCTAGGATACAATGGCAAACTTGAAGTTCAAAACAAAAACACGCTATTCCGTCATTGATCTCGGATTCATTCAAAACAAACATGGCATTTTGAAATAAAAACAGATGCACACCTATTCATTAAGACATGCGTCGATAGTCTCCTTGCTCATCAAACAACGCCGTCAAATTGCCATAATCGTTTAATTGCCCTACTTGTTTACAAATTGGTTTGATGATTGAATCGCCATTGTTTCACTTTACCACGTGGTAGTGAACGGGAGTTGTTTCATTGGCTGATAAAAATACATCGGTTATTTGATTGGATAATATGGCTACAGTACTAGGTCAAGTGTTGCGTCATTATTGAACAGAATATTACCTTCTACACGACGACCGACATACAAAGCGACAACACCATCTACACACCGATGTGCATTTCACACTAATTTGGCGCGCGACTTACTTCCTGCATAGAGGGGCTCGTTACGGGGGTATGTTTCACACGGTAGACGAATTCTAAAGACCGCGTGTCTTCAATTGAAGATTGACACCCCAAGCCTTCCTCGGCCAATCAAATTCTGATAAACTGTGAAGTGGGAGGGATTAAACAATAACGAATAAAACCGAGTTTTAACAGGTCAGTTTTATGACACTTATCAGTAATTGCTCGCGGCGAAAGCGACGGGTGGTTATTTACTCTGCAATTATCTGCAAACTTCACAGTACAGGCAAATTTCCCCTTGATTTTTATCTAATAATAAAACTTCCATCGGGCAAGTGACGGATGACCAGATTTACGAAGGTCACCTTCCCGCACTCAAAATCCACTTGCCCTGGGCGTCGGGCATCTATATTTCCGGAGCCCTGTATATATATATATATATATCTGCGGGGTGTTCAAAAAGTAATGGGAACTTAAGTTTGAGTAGGGCCTTTTTTTTATAAAATTTCATACAAGAGTGCCTTAACTCATCAGGGATATGTTCTATGAACATTATTACATGGTCATAAGGTATGCGTTCACTAGCGTCACTATGGCAACGTCAAGTAACATTGAGCGGGGCACGTCAGATGTTTTGTTAATAATAATTGAAAATCTACATACCGTAACAAGTTCGCGTCTTCAAATTTTCTCAAAATACTCTCCTCAGTATTTCACACATTTCCCCCATCTTTTTACCCATGATGAGAAACATTTTTCAAAGTTCTCTACTTGAATTTTCCGGATAATTTCATAAACAAGAACTGGAAGATCGTGAATGTCATCGAAGTGTTGACCGCACAATTTTGTTTAATGGCCGGGAACAGGTAAAAATCACACGGGGGCCATATCTGGTGAGTAAGGAGGGCGCTGTCTATATTAAGTTCAGTAAGGGTTTCATGGGTAATCGCAGCGTAATGTGATGGTGCACTATCATGATGTAGCTCAAAATACCAAATTTGATAGAGTAGCGCTGCTCCATGTCTGAATTCGAACAATTTCAAAGTGCGATTGACAATCGCGCACTGTAGCATGAAAATGACGTCAAAAACGTTTGCTCGCGTACCTGACGTAATGTAGAAAGCTCGGGGAAACGTCAACGTGCATCTTCAAGCAAGTGTGGCGTAAGGAAATGTGTAGTTGCTCTATTTAAAATATACAGAAACTAAAGAGATTGTGTAACCTTACGTGTTGTCCCGCTCTACGTTACTTCACGTTGCCATTTGATAAGGTAAACATGTCCATAGAACATATCCGTGATGAGTTAAGGTACCATTGTATACAATTTCATAAAAATGGTGCTACTCAAACAAAAGTGATGGCATTTTTCCTGTTACTTTTCGAACACCTCTCTTATATACGTTTTGTATTGTGTTGCCGGTTTTTTTGTCTATTTGTGTGGTCCATAAGTAATAACAGCAATAGGACGAAGTTGGCTTGCTGTTGGTATGTTTTCTCAATTTACATGCTGGAAAGCTATGAATCTGTCGAGTTCGAGCTGAAAACGCTATACATATGGACCACTTCCTCATCTGGTAGTTCGTCTGGTAAACTTCATGCTGGCTAAAACTTTTGCATTTCTTCATGGCCCTTTATCAAACTTTCAATACATACTCATCATGACAACATTGACATGACCTTACTAAAATATGCAGGTCACAGATACACTGAAGGGCATCAAACGGGTTGAATACTGACTTTTCTTCTTAACGGGCACATACCGTTCGCTATAACTCTCTCAATTCTTGTGCTAACTTCCAAGACATACTCATCATTACAACATCACCATGACTATACTAAAATATAGAGTTCTAGCTCACACTGAAGGTGTTGGTATAGGTTAAATATTACTTAATTTTTGACGGAAACAACTTATTTCCAATTTCCTCATCTTTGTTCATGATATGTACAATATATACTCATCATCACTACATGTACATGAACATACTAAAATATAACGGTCACTGAAGCTCGCACGGACAAATGACTTCTCATACAGCATTTATAGATATTTCTGCACCATACTTTCACTATCTTTCAATATGCCAATGGCCATACTGAACTGTAACTGTTTTAACTGCAGTTCTGAATGAAAAGTTTTATTAATAATAATAGAAAAAATGCGCTATTGTTTACATAAATTTCATCATCTCTAAATCAGAAATACACCCCTGAATCGGACTTGCCCATCATTAATAATTTCTTATCGTAATCATTTTTGTATTGCCAAGTAGCATGGCAGACACTTAGGGATCACTTTGTCCATTGTCCATCACACTTTACCTGCAACCTAACCTTGGCCATAATAACTTGAAAAGTTTTTGGTCTCTGTGTTCATAAAACTTCACACACATCTTCATTTTACCTCAAGACATGTGTTAAACATGACCTATAACTGACTTTCATTTTGGCAGAGTTATGCCCCGTTTTATAGTTACATATAATGTACAGGCTGAAATAAGCACACGGCAAGCGGCCCAAGTCTTCTTTGGAACAGCCTTCTAGTTTTGTATCAATTGATTTCATAAGTTACGAGTGTTGCGAAATGCTTGAAAATTCATTATACATCTGTCAAAATGTAAAAAAAAAGAAGATTATTGAATTAAAGCTGCAGTGGGTTTATTTCCAAATTTAACACGGATGATATAGACAGTATCAAGCAATATCGTATAATCTAAAAAAAAATTGTTACCATCACTTTCGCATTTAATCACCCGATGCACAAAGCTGTTAATTAAAACAACTGATTTAAAATGTATGCTTTTTTAAAAAGGTGTACACACTTGCTAACTCTTGCGTTTACATGTTCTAGTAAATTGTGAAACAGATCCATATTTGATTTTCAGTCGTTTCATGCAGTACATCACAAGTTTTTGTTTGTTTTCGTTGTCCGTTTTCAACAATATAAAACATTAAAATCCATAATCAAAGCGTACCTTCTCTTTGCCAGATGCATTTTACAAGGCGGCACTCACATCAGGTTACTTTACATGTTGTTTTCATTATTTCATTAATATAAAAATACTGCTTAGTAAAGTAACTGATTACAAATAATTATCACCCTTTGTGGTTGCTGGGGTAGAATACAACCACTGCAAATTGTGCTTATTTGTGCTTGTGCAAATTGTGCAAGTTGGGACCCCTCCAAACCCCCATGTCATGTTCAATTTGGTATTTTTTATCATGCAAGTTCAAGGTCTTCGTTGTGACACCGCATATGGAAACATTGCTTCATTGTTAATGAAATGCGTACTATAGAATTCGCATAAACTCTACAGTTCTCAGGTTGAAATGTTGCAGGAATGTTGCCGATGATGTCAAAGAAATACAAAATTATCGGACAGGGAAAGTAGCATTCAAGGAGGACAGTCAACCACAAAACACAGAAACAAACACGCAAACAGACAAACAAGAAGGCAAAGGCAATATTAAATACATAAGACAACACAAACACAAAAGGGTTGACAATAGGGCTACCGCCTTGGAACGGTCAGTGGCAAAGTAGGCCACTGGGGGTTTAAACCGGTTCTAGGGTGCACCAAACCTCACACTTACCCTACTGTCATCCCATTAAAACAGGACAGTGTAAATAAAGAAATCCCCGCCATGATATAATCTCTAACCAACCAGGCAGAATCAATAGGCAATATAAGTAAAAGAAATATAAAAAGATCGGACAGGGAAAGTAGCATTCAAGGAGGACAGTAAACCACAAAACACAGAAACAAACACGCAAACAGACAAACAAGAAGGCAAAAGCAATAATAAATGCAAACGACATCACAAACACAAAAAGGGTTGACAATAGGGCTACCGCCTTGGAACGGTCAGTGGCAAAGTAGGCCACTGGGGGTTTAAACCGGTTCTAGGGTGCACCAAACCTCACACTTACCCTACTGTCATCCCATTAAAACAGGACAGTGTGAATAAAGAAATCCCCGCCATGATCTAATCTCTAACCAACAAGGCAGCATCAATAGGCAATATAAGTAAAACACAAATATGCTCGTGTAAATATAATACAAAAAAAAACAATAGCCTAGAAAGCCACAATGAAGGTACTCAATGACTTTGCAGAAGCCAGAGCAGTAAGAAAATAAACCATTAAGGGCACGACAAGAAACACAAATATGCTCGTGTAAATATGATACAAAA
Organism: Cyrtodaria siliqua; assembly: GCA_037043455.1. Classification (NCBI taxonomy): domain Eukaryota; kingdom Metazoa; phylum Mollusca; class Bivalvia; order Adapedonta; family Hiatellidae; genus Cyrtodaria; species Cyrtodaria siliqua. The sequence goes on along the minus strand of JAWPHD010002661.1, from coordinate 221,726 downwards.
AAAAACAATAGCCTAGAAAGCCACAATGAAGGTACTCAATGACTTTGCAGAAGCCAGAGCAGTAAGAGAATAAATCATTAAGGGCACGACAAGAAAGATCATGGACAAACTTCAAACCCCACCGTCCCAATGGGCTTTAGGTAGGCGTCATCATAGGGTCCATAGCCTGTCCGGTCATCGTACAATTGAAGAGGAAAACATAGTGGCGAACTGTAAAAGGGTCCACCACCAAGCATGCAGTACGTTGCAAAATGATAGGGTCATAACCTCTTTTGATAAACTTGTTAACAAGTTTAACAAAGATAGTATGAAAGTGATCATGACCAAGAATCTTACGAAGTTTATAAATCACATCACCATAGAAGTCAGGTTGTGATAGTCCTTGTCGCAGAAGAGTCCTTAAATTACTCTTATATTTAGAAAGAAGATCAGGTTACGATAATACAATTTTGCAAAGGTTTTACGAAGTTTATGGTAACGGTAACCCTGACTGAGTAACTTTTTAGTTATACAAAGATTACGAATATTAAAGTCCTCAACAAGCTCTAGAAAAACGAATGAGTTGAGACAGATACACCCCATTAGAATTTTCTTCGGGGAATATCCCCATCCAAGTGGGGATAATTAACAATGTCAAAATTAAAATCATCTCATTTGTCATAGATTTTGCTAATTATTTTACCATATTCAATCGAGAGATCTAAATCAAGAAAAGAAGCGTTATTATCAGATATATTTTATTTATTAAGCTGAAGTTCTTTAGGATAAATATTATCAACCATAGTTGGAATGAAAGGATTGTCAATGTTCAGTATGTCATCCAGATACCGAGAGGTGTCATTAAAAGCTTCAATAACATCTGCCTGGGTGTCTGGTGAAAGACTCAACATGAAATCTCTTTCATAGCAAAATAAAAACAGATCTGCGACAAGTGGTGCACAGTTCGTACCCATTTGTCTATAAACGGTGGTACCATACCTGACGAAAATATTATCTAATAGGAAGATGAGTGCTTCACAAACTTCATAGCAAGTCCACATAGTATAATTGTCTAAACTGCCGTTAGTAAAAAACGCTTTAATATTATTACATGCCAAAAATGTAGTATTTTCTCTAGCGAATGTTTTTTGAATAAGAGAAATTAGCTTGTCTTTAATAAGGTGATGTGGTAAGGTTGTATATAGTGTAGAAAAGTCATAAGTGCTAATTGATGAAACTTGACCTTTATTGAAAATTTTATCCAGAACGTCTCCTGAATTTTTTATAGACCGAAATAAATTAATCCCAGAGTTTTCATAAGTTTTATCACAATATAGTTTAACGTGATCTTTAACGGCAGTAAGACAAGAAGTTAAAAGTTTGGAGATGTTTGTTGTGGTGCAGGCACTAGAATTAGAAATAAAGCGAGCCTTATATGGATTTTTATGTAATTTAGGAATCCAGTACATGGTAGGCAGTTTATTTTGCTTATCGTATACACCAGCCTTGAAAGTAGTGCACCGAGTGATATGTGCGGAAACAACATCAGCCTCAGTAGAATCAACTGGAGTATACGAATTGGTGCTGCCGAGTTCCAGAGATAAAACATTGACGTAATGTAGGCGTCAAACAATAATTACATTATTAGCTGCTTTATCTGCAGGAAATAAAACAAATTTATTATGAATTTCCTGAATTCCCGATTTTAAATTACGAAAGGAAAACCTAGGTCTCGGAGGAAGTAAAGAGGGGTTAGCATTATAAAAGTTAATACGTGTATCTATAATTTTCAGAATTGACTTTTTCCAAGTAGAAAGTGAGTTTGGGTCCGCATGTTCTCTTCGCCACCATTTGATACTAAAATCTTCAATGGAGTGGGCGATCTGGGCACGACAGGCATTAAAATCAATAGTTGAAGGTAATCTATATTGAGGACCTTTCGAAAACAAATGCCGAATACATTTATCAATAATATCAAAATTATCAGGATGACATGACCTGCTGAAGCATAGGAAACTTTTGATGTGTTGCATTCACATTCCTTAGGAGTATTATGTACTATATCAAGGTCAGAAACTATTTTGTTATAGTTGAAAATAATATTTGTAATTGGCTTTTTATACTTATAACAAATTACAGGACTTTCGGAATTTTTGAAATATTTTGGGATAGAATCAACTACATGAGTATCTCGAAAAATACTAGGCATGACAATGAAATCAATACCTTTATTAATATATAGTAGTTTTAGAAAATGCCTGACGTGATCAGACTACTTGTCAATATGGGGTCGGAGAACATGTTGTGTATAGCTTTGAACTATGGAAGCAGTGTTATACAAGGGATCTGTACGAATGAAAATTGTGTCGGCTTCCTCGTCAATCAACTTTAGTGATGAAAAGGACAAAGAGGTAAGCCGTGAAAGCATAGAGTGCTTTCCAGACTGTTTAAAAATATGTAAATCAGCGACAGAAATAATTACTCGCGATTTACGTTTGATGTTACCATTACGCCTAATACCATGAGACCTAGATTTACGCTTACGAATAGAAAATATAGAAAAAATGTCAATATTAGGATCTTTAGAAATATTTCCTTCTTGATAAATATTGTCATTAAGGCCAAGTGGATAAGGTGTCTGAAAGTTTTTCATCCACTTAAGTTCTGCAATATGTCTAGCTTTTATTTTAAAGCTTTTAGTAGTATCATTATCAAAAAATATATATTCACCCGGTTGAACAGTTACGTTATTAAAATTATGACCTGACTGACGAAAGCGTTGGTACAAGTAATTTTTTAACTTTTTAGGATTACTTGCATTATATTTATGTTCACGAAATCGAACTCTTAAGGATCGACCTGTTTGTCCAACATATTGTATACCGCAACTTGTTGCATTTCAAGTCAGAACATAAATGACGTGAGAAGTACGTCAATCAACATTTGAAGCTAGACATACATTAAACAATCTACCATTAACACCTGATTTAATGGTGGACTTGCAAGATAAATAATTGCAACAACTGCACCTCATCCTAGCAAAAATTCACGTTGAAATCCAACATGGCTGCCAAAGCTAAAAATAGATTATTAAAAAACAAGTTTGTAGCGACTACTTTTTGAAAACTATAAGTGATATTGAAATGTGACTTTTTGTTAAATGCTCAGCATGACATGGTTCTTGTAGAAGATCGCTTTGATTTGATGTTAAACATTGATAGTAACCATCATTGTTTACATAGAGTTATATAGTAAAGACTTGTAGCGACTGCTCCTCTGCAACTACTGTTAAAAATGCGATTTTTTGGCGACTACTTCTGAAAAACTATAAGATATATTGATTTACTAAAATGACTGGCACGACATGTAGTTGGTCCTAACCAAAATTCATTTCGATTGGATGTCAAACATGGTCACCAGCGGCCATTTTTGTCTACATAGAGTTATATAGGAAAAACTTGTGGCGACTACTTCTCTGAAACTACTTGACGGATTTTCATTAAACTTCACAGGAATGTTGCTCTTGATGTCTAGTTGATCCTAGCAAAGAATCAGGTCGGCAGGAAATTCAAGATGGCCGCCATGGCTTAATATAGATTTGTTTAAAAATGCAATTGTGTGGTTACTTCTGAAAAAACGTAAAAGGTATTGATTTGCAACCTTCACCAAAATGCCTGGCACAACATGTAGTTGGTCCTAACCAAAATTCATTTTGATTGGATGTCAAACATGGCCACCAGCGACCATCTTTGTTTACATAGAGTTATATAGGAAACATTTCTGGCGACTACTCCTCTGAAACTACTTGACAGATTTCCATTAAACCTCACAGGAATGTTGCTCTTTATGTCTAGTTGATCCTAGCAAAAATTCAGGTCCGCCGAAAATTCAAAATGACCGCCACGGCTAAAAATAGATTTTTAAAAATGCGATTTTGTGGCGACTTCTGAAAAACCACAAAAGATATTGCTTTGCAACCTTCACCAAATTGACTGGCACGACATGTAGTTTGTCCTTACCAAATACTGATGAAGGTGATCCTTTGAGAGCAACAAAAAGCAACAAAAGAGAGCAACAAAGTGAACAAAAAGTTCACTTTGATTGGATGTCAAACATCGCCACCAGCGGCCAGCTGTGTTTCCATAGACTTACGGTTGCTTCCACGCAGATTACGACTTTTTCGCAGCATCCCTGCGGCTGTTTTCAATCAAAGTCACAAATCCCCGCGATCATACCGCGGTTTTCACCTTAAAAATTTGCGCGATTGCAAAATCCAGTCTCGAAAGAAAGCAATCACCGCGATTCTCTGTGATAGTTCGCGGGGGAAATTAGAGCATGGATCAATAAAAAATGTAATACAATCCTTTGCGATGTGTACTATTAACGGGTTTATGACCAAGAATTCTTTACATTTTTTTCGGATTATTTCTGACTAAAGAACCAATCGATGTATTTATAATCAACAGCAGAATAGTAAAATGTGTTACAAATAACGATTAATTAAAAATATAATTTCAATTTTCAGTAAGAATTACTTATTGAATTTTATGTTCAGTCACCGCGAAGTCGATAATAGGAATCGCCATATAACTATTGTGAATACATTATCCGGTCATTTGAATTTTCCGAAAACAAAATAAAATTGTCTTCTGCTTCGATTTTTCAATACTAATGCATTAAATTGACTGCAAAATGACAGGCGATGGTCTGCGATTTCACACCAGGTAAAGCGGTGTGCGAATCATAACAGATCACGGCGATTCGCGGTGATTGTGTTGCGGTGGTTAAAAGTAATGTCCCCGCGATGAGTGAACTGTCCGCCGATCGCGGGGACACAATCAGTGTATCCGCGGTGAGATAAAATCCCCGCGTTGAGTGTGAATAGTCGTAATCAGCGTGGCAGCAACTGTATATAGAAAATCTTGTGGCGACTACTCCTCTGAAACTATTTTCATGGAACTTGACAAGAATGTTGCTCTTGATATCTAGTTGATCCTAGCAGAAATTCAAGTTGGCTGGAAATCTAATATGACCACCATGGCTAAAAGTAGATTTTAAAAATGCGATTTTATGGCGACTACATTTCAAAAACCATAACTTATATTGATTTGAAACCATTAACAAAAAGACATGCACGACTTGCAGTTGGTCCTAACCAAAATTTATTTTGATTGGTTGTCTAACGTGGTCACCAGCGGAGGAAAAAACTTCTGGCGACTACTCCTCTGAAACTTCTTGACGGATTTTCATGAAACTTTACAGGAATGTTGCTCTTGATGTCTAGTTGATCTGAGCAAAAATTCAGGTCGGCCGAAAATACAAGGTGGCTGCCACGGCTAAAACATAAGTGATGTTGATTTGGAACTTTTACCAAAATGACTGATATGTCCTAGCCAAAATTCAGGTCTGCCAGCATTCAAGATGGCCACCACAGCTAAAAATAGATTTTTAAAAGACACGTTTGTAGCGACTACTTCTTGAAAACTATAAGTGATATTGATATGGGACTTTCTCTAAAACGATCAGCATGACATGAGGTTGGTCATTTTTGAAAATCATTTTGATTCAATGTTAAACATGGCTGCCAGCGGCCATCTTTGTTTACATAGTGTTACATAGTTAACGCTTTTAGTGACTTCTCCTATGAAACTACTTCACTGATTTTCATGAATCTGCACAGGAATGTTGCTCCTGATATCTAGTTAATCCTAGCAATAAATCAGGTTGGCTGGAAATTCAATATGGCCACCAAGGATAATAACAGATTTTTAAAAAACATGTGTAGCGACTACTTCTTGAAAACTTTTAGTGATATTTGATATGGGACTCTAAAATGATCAGCATGACATGGTGTTGGTCCCTGTTGAAAGTTATTTTGATACGGCCATCTTTGTTTACATAGAGTTATATAGTACAAACTTGTAGCGACTACTCCTCTGAAACTACTTAACAGACTTTCATGAAACTTCACTGGAATATTGATCTAGTTTTCAAAAACACATCAGTGGAGCTTCAAGGTCATTGACCTCTTGTTAGTTACTAAATGTTAACAAACTTTCATTCAAGCATCACTGACCTTTTTTATTTTAAGTCCTACCCCCGTTAGGCGAGACATGTGAATCCGCGAATTTCTTGTTTCTAAAATTATCAGTATGACAGTATGTTGATCCTTGTTGCAACTTATTTTGATTCGACTTTAAACATGGCTGCCATTGGCCATCTTTGTTTACATAGAGTTATATAATAAAAACTTTGCAGCTTTGACTACTCCTCTGAAACAACTTGACTGATTTTCATGAAACTTTACAGGAATGCTGACCTAGCTATCTAAACCTATCAGTAGAGCTTCAAGGTTATTGACCTGTTGTTGCTGAATAAATTTACTTTCCTTTAAGGAATTTTAATAAAACCACCACAGAGTGCATCTCATGGAAAGAAAGCTCGGGATTGTTATTTAGGTAGTTTGATTTTCAGTCAAGGTCATTGCTGCTATTGGAAATTGGTTGCCACTCAATAACTTCAGTTTCCCTTGACGGATTTAAATAAAAAAAAATCACCTCAAGGGAATTAAACATGAGATTGTTATTCGGGTTGCGGTCACTGTTACTACAAATAAAATTTGGTTTCTGCTGAATAAATTCACCTTCCCTTAAGGAATCTACACGAAACTTCACATAAATTAATCTCGGACTGATCGTAAAGTTCAAAAACACTGATGGCCGCTAAAGAGAGCTTACTAATTATTTTGATCAGCCATCATGGCCACTAGAAGGCACCACGTTATTTGATGTTTTACGTGGCTAGATAACGCAATTAAATACATGGATATTATTGAGCAAGGGGTCACAATTAGTTGAATGACTTCGAGAGGCGGAAAAGTGGGTGGCGTCTATCGCACACACGACAATTTGGCAGTGGTTTCCAATGAAACGGCGATTATTAGTTATCGGTCCAAATTGATTGTCGCTAATCACCTTATAACACCTAGCAGGATATTGGCTTATGAACAGTTAAAGACTTTGTGTTTTTGAATTTGGGATTTCCCGAGATTTTTTTGACAAAGTCGGTCGGAAAATCGGATTCGCCTGACCGCCAATGTCTGGCGAATTCGCTATGTGATTCTTACGATTTCCATTCTCCAGTTTGGGTTACTCTTCGCCTATGGCGATTTGGCGAATGGTTAATACGAGCCTAGCAGTTTAAGTTGTGGTTTATTTGAAATAAAATATGTTTAATCTAAATTAAACTTTGCTTATTCTTTTAATACAATTATTATATAACATAATTGTCAAGCATTGATGTTATTCACCAATCTCTCCCAGAGGCCATTACGTTGAACTCTGTCAACGTCTAAGAAAGTAGTCTGCGATCACATGAGATTTTGTCACATGACCATAGCTAAAATATAAAAATAGCAACAGAACTTCAACACCGTCACACCAACAACTATCGGCCGTTGATTGACGTGTTAACAATCAACAGAAACACACGACACATTATCTACATTTTGATATATAGTATAGGTTAGTACTTTAATTAAAGTAGGTTGTAAAGATCTATGTGATATTGGAAAGTACTGGTAAGCAAGTCGCTGTACTGTTAAGCTATGGGGACGATTTGGTGGTGCCTATTTTAAAGTTTTGACGGACCTGCAATATGCCACCATGAACAAAGATAAAATAAAGCGGATCTTTTAGCTAAAAATTTTTCACAAGTTTCGAGCAAAAATAATCTCAGCAAAAATACCAATGGTAAAATAATTTCAATACAAAATTAAATAATATAGATGAAGATCATGAAACTAACTATTTACTTAATACCCCCTTTTCTCTCTTCAAATTGAAAGATGCAATACATAGCCGAAAAAAATCCGCTGTGGGACCAGACAAAATATCATATATTTTATTTAAAAACATGCCTGACTCAACCCTCAATATTTGGCTATCACTTTATAATAATATTTGGTCTTCCAAAAAATACCCTGCTTCCTTGAGACTTGTCTGCGTTATTCCCATTTTAAAACCGAATAAAGACCCTAACGACCCTAAATCGTACCGTCCAATTAGCCTCACCTCCCGCCCTAGTAAGCTTATGAAATTCATGGTAAAAGTCCGCCTAGAACATCTTTTAGAATCCAAAAACTTAATAAATAAATTTCAATCAGGTTTCAGAAAGGGACGTAGTACTCAAGATCAATTAGCGAGACTTCATTTTGCTGCTTTATTCTCTAAATTGTGTTTGTTGCTCTCAAAGGATCACCTTTATCAGTATTTATTAACATTCACACTAGCGTTCGTTTAGTGCAGTGTGGCGGCTGTAAAAAGTCTCCCGTGCTACGAATCAGTAGTGTTATTTTTTACTGGTCCTTTGGGACCAACGAGCCCAATATAGATGGCTTTAAAGTAGAATACCGATTAAGCCGGTGCTAGGGGGCGTGATAAGTGTTGCTTCTTTCATTGCGTCTCATGAACAGACTCAATAAAACCGAGTCTGCTGCTTTATTCTCTTAATTGTGTTTGTTACTCTCAAAGGATCACCTTTATCAGTATTTTTCAACATGACATTATTTTTGCCAAAAACATTGGCCATTCAGTCTTAGCCATTTTTCTCGATTTACAGGCAGCATTTGGTCTTGCCTGGAATATAGGAATTCTTTCCAAATTATTCGACCTCGGTATTAGATGTTATTGTTTTTTCTTTATCAAGGCATTTCTTCAGGACAGGAAAATCACTGTAAAAGTTGGTGACTCCCTTTCGGATGAGAAGACTCTCGAAGGGAGTACTCCCAAGGATCTATAATCTCCCCCTTCTCTTTAACGTACTTATAAATGATCTCCCATATATATTAAAAGAATCAGGAATGGTAATTAGCCAATTTGCAGACGAGAGCAGCTATTGGATTAAGGGAAAATCTTGATAAACTACAAACTAAAGCTCAAAAAGGACTTAATTTAATTTGGGATTGGGCGAACAAATGGGGTTTTAAACTATCTCCTAATAAAACAGTAGGTATAATTTTTTCTCTTCTTCAACAATTAGATATAATCCAAAATAAGGCATTAAGGATAGCACTGGGAGCGCTGAATTCAACACCTAACCATTTACTAGAACACTAGATTTACATCGAGAGGAGCAGATGCTGCGTTTCTGGACCAGGACCCAAACGAGAAAATTATTTAATCCTGTTAACGAGATTTTTAAAACAACACACTGTAAAAATAAATTTCGGAATAAACCAAAACCTTTTGGAGCAACAATACTTAACACAGGAATATAAAATAGACAATATAAATATAGCGGTCTTTAATCCTAGAGATATTCCACCATGGATTATAGCCTGACCAAAAGTTGATATTTCCATTACAAACATTATTAAAAAACAAGACAACCCTTTACTTATTAAACAAGTCTTTAATGAACATATTGGCAATAAATATAATTCCTATTTAAACATTTTTACTGACGGATCTAAGGATCCTGCCACAGAACGTGTAGCATCTGCCGTCGTTATTCCCTCGAAAAATAATAGTAAAATAATTAGAACTTCTGATGGACTCTCCATTTTTACTGCAGAGCTGATGACAATTATCAAGTCCCTTAAATGGATCATAAAAAATAAACCTCCCAAATCAGTTATCTTCTCGGATTCCCTCTCTAGCTCTACTGCAATTAAAGATAGGACAAGCAAGACTAGACCAGACCTTATTTCTAATATTTTAATTCTACGCAATGAATGTAATATCCTAAATCTTATAGTGAAATGGTGTCCAGCCCACGTAAATATCACTGGCAATGAAAAGGCCGACCTTGCCTGTAAGGCAGGGCTGGATCACCCTGCCATCGATAAGGATATTCCCTTCGGACCTTCAGAAATTTATTGTGGCATTCGTAAAAAGATAAATGAAAAATTAAACATTTAATTAACCAATCAAGCCAATAAATGTAATACGTTTACTAGACTTAGTTGCAGTTTTAGAAATCATGCCTTATTCTCTGAAAATAAAATCATTAATTAAGCTATAACACGACTTAGAATGGGATATGACTAAAAAGTTTATCAAAAGAGGTTATGACCCTATCATTTTGCAACGTACTGCATGCTTGGTGGTGGACCCTTTTCAGTTCGCCACTATGCTTTCCTCTTTAATTGTACGATGACCGGTCAGGCTGTGGACCCTATGATGATGCCTACCTAAGGCCCATTGGGACGGTGGGATTTGATGTTTGTCCATGATCTTTCTTGTCGTACCCTTAATGGTGTATTCTCTTACTGCTCTGGCTTCTGCCAAGTCATTGAGTACCTTCATTGTGGCTTTCTATGCTATTGTTTTTTTGTATTATATTTACACGATGTATTGATGCTGCCTTGTTGGTTAGAGATTAGATGGCGGGGATTTCTTCATTTACACTGTCCTGTTTTAATGGGATGACAGTAGGGTAAGTGTGAGGTTTGGTGCACCCTAGAACCGGTTTAAACCCCCAGTGGCCTACTTTGCCACAGACCGTTCCAAGGTGGTAGCCCTATTGTCAACCCTTTTGTGTTTGTGATGTCGTTTGCATTTTTTATTACTTTTGCCTTTTCGTTTGTCTGTTTGCGTGTTTGCTTTTGTGTTTTGTGTTTTGTGGTTGACTTTCGTCCTTGAATGTTGCTTTCCCTGTCCGATATTTTTATCCTTCTTTATTACAATCGAGTTTAGAAAGTCAAATCATCTCGATAAAAATTGTACTTCCTGTTCTGTCCCATTCACCACTGTACACGTTTTACTTGAATGCAGTCAGCTCGATATAAAAAGGGAAGAGTTAAAGTTAAAAGTACAAGAAAGCGCTATACTTTTTAATCTAAATAATCTACTCGACCCACAGAAAAGACATAGGCAACTGATTTACAGCGCCCTTAGTGATTATATTAAGGCCACCCATTTCGAAAAGAAAATCTAATTTATCTACGCATTTATGACTATATTGTCCATAATTATATATATATACATTGTAATGGCAATATCCTTACATTCCCAATCGATTAATAATATATAGTATAATCATCATCAGCATAAGAAATTTAGTCTGTTTGTGATTAAATATATACCATCCTAAAACCCTAATATAAGTGGTCGAAATACAATTTAACAATTGATACAGCTATGATATAGGACTGATTCGGTGGACGCGTTTGGGCAATTTTTGAGTCTGATGACAACGCAGGCACAACGCAGGCACAACGGTACAGGACCAATCACATACTTTCATATATATAATGCGCCACGACTAATTAAGTGTGGGGACTGCCCTACCTCATGGCGTCGTGGAAGTGTTTATTATACATGTCTAGCTGACTTGTGATAGGATTTACCTGACATGATTAGATCTGCCTGTACCTATCCTAATAGTTTATTAAGACAGTAACATACTTCATAAACTTCATATGAATATTATAAACTACTTATGACCATATACAATATATCCCATATCTCCCATATTTTATTATTACTCCCAATATTTCGGGAGTAAGCCAGCATGAATTCATTTGAGGGAGGGCAGGGATGCGCTTGTAATCTTAGGCATCGCTGGTGTCCCTCAGTTGATGAGGTTGAAGTGTTATATATCTGTTGTATGTACCAATTATGTAATAAAACTGTCTGATACTAACTTCTATTTTTGACTGACAGTATCGGTCAATATGTTTTGCTCCAATATCTCACATAATATCCATGTATCCCTTTGATCGTTGCCCTCCCCAGAGTGACCTCCACGTGGTTTTGTGTGGACAAGCAACCCTATTCAGACCAAGGGCTCTCTCATGGAGAGAGGATTTGAATGCTGAGGAGTAGTGCCCGACGAACTGCATTGGGTATTCTTATTCTTATTTTTATAATTTTAAATAAATATGATATATTTTATTGAGAAACATTAATTATACAACTGGAGCAACGATCATACATAACATGGACAATGTACATATGTAAAAAACACACCGAATATTTTTAAACTTCTAGAGATATGTGATACATTTTACTATAATAGCTCGCTCGCCATAATTCCGTTTTTGGTTTACTATACATAGCGGACATCAAAATACATTGTTTCGTGACTGTTGTTGACAGCAATTTAATAAATAGTATACCTACCAAGTTTATTGGTGTCCTTGGCCTAATATAATAAAAACATCTATAGTAAATATACACACAGTAATCCGCCATAGACAATACTTACGTCTGCTTAGCTCTTGCGTATAGTAACGGATACGAATACATAAATAAATCCTGTATGTATAAAACAAACATAAGAAAAGCACGCCAAAATGCCTAGTGCAACAAGGCGTGCCAAAACAAAAACTGAATATAGACCATGCTAGCATTCGCTGTCTATACATCGACTGAGTTACACCTACATTTTCAGCTCTGAAAATATTGTATAACTCGAGCATTATCTGTTTTCTTTGGTTAAATCGAAGGTTTTATAAGACAAACTAGACGGTATCAAACCAATCTGATCTTATTTCTGAATTAAACCATTAACGTCATTTAGCCTGAGAGTGCCTTTTAGTGTATTCTTCAATACATACTCTCATAAACATTAACTGTAAGACAATACAGACGGTATCAACCCGGTCTGGTCTTCCCCCTGAATACTCTCTGCTCTCTTTGGTCAAAATTGAAGGCTGAATAAGACAACCTAGACGGTATCAACCCGATCTGATCTTGTTTCTGGACTCAACCAGACTCTTACCGGCATCACGCCTTAGCGTGCCTTTGAGTGTATTCTCCAATACATACACCACGCATAAACTTTAACTGTTAGACAATATAGACGGTATCAACCCGATCTGGTCTTACCCCTGAATAATCGTCTATATATACATCACACACATTAGAAGAGTGTGCTTTTAGCTGAATGAAAGGCGCAATATGACAATCTAGACGGTATCAACCCGATCTGGCCTTACTTCTGTATATATTAAACTACTTCTTGAGTATATATGGAGACACCAAAATAAATCGACAATATATGACACATATAGATTGTGTTACTTTACTAACGTAAATCGCTAGCTGAAGATTTGGAGATCCGTACTATAGACATCGTATCCCCTCTGAACGGGATATCAATCTGCATGTCAGTGCATACACGGCCTTACAGTGTAACACACGATCGTGCACTCTACAAATATAAGACATATACTCATAGTAATACACGATATTAAGAAATACGTGCTAAAGAGTATATCTCACTGCTAAAGGTACTATATAAACTTGACAGATTACTCAATATACTGTTATAACTGCCGAGAATAGGTAATATTCCTATATACCAGTACCATAGCGAGGGCCATTTGTGCACTAGACGGTCCCTATATACACATTCAAAATAAGGGATTCTCTTTCGCCATATACTAAGACAATAAACAAATTGTCATTGATAATACAAATAATTTAGGATTTCTTGCAACGGAAGAAGACCTTTTTAGGTCGAAAGCGCTATTGCAAATCGGGATATTGTCTTCCCGAGTGAAACCATACACGACACATAATACACACGTCTCATAAATACCTCTAGGTATTTTGCTTGTTTGTTTTTATTTAAAAACAAAACAAAACAGTACTACAGAAGGTAAGCGTATTATCTCCTACTATTATCAAATATTACACAAGATAATTTTATACGAATTAACGTACAGTATATATAAACACACTACTGTATATTATATATGTTCTATATAGCAACTGGTTAATTATATATAGCAATCGGTAAATACACAGTTTACGACGAAATTATATAATATGTAATAAAACAGTAGCAAACGGAAAAAAACGCTGGGGATGAGAAAACCCCCGTGGCTAGTGTACTAATTGGGCAGGTCACTAGCACAGACAGTTTGAAACCGCTACTTTGGCCAAACACCCGGAACCCCAATTTAAAACCAACATAGTATGGCTATGAGATTGATAAAGACGCAATACATTTTACACCTCGTGTTATAAAAACAGCTGTTGAGCGACCAAAAGTATTGAGTGAGGTTTTGGTCTGCCTTTTTGATTATCAATGTAATGATGTTTATTCATGAAATGAACAGCCGTGTTCATACTTATGCATGCATTTGCATAATTATTGAAGATTTCTGATTGTATCACAACGAGATGTTACACATATTGATGTACCAATTATGTACTAACTTCTATTTTTGACTGACAGTATCGGTCAATATGTTTTGCTCCAATATCTCACATAATATCCATGTATCCCTTTGATCGTTGCCCTCCCCAGAGTGACCTCCACGTGGTTTTGTATGGACGAGCAACCCTCCTCAGACCAAGGGCTCTCTCACGGAGAGAGGATTTGAATACTGAGGAGTAGTGCCCGACGAACTGCATTGGGTATTCTTATTATTTTTTTTTATAATTTTAAATAAATATGATATATTTTATTGAGAAACATTAATTATACAAGGGGAGCAACGATCAGACATAACATGGACAATGTACATATGTAAATAACACACTTCTAGTGATATGTGATACATTTTACCTGAAACTGGAAACCGGCAAACAGAAAACAACTTTATGCTCATGGATTTTGCGGCGTTTATACGGTTTAAACGTTGGTATTAAATGGCAAATTTCAAGAATCGCCTTAAATTTAAAACCATCGTAAAACCGCATAAACGCCAAAGAAATGTGAACCTATTCTTATATTTTATATTTCCTCAACAATAGCGTGCCTCGGGAGTATGATACCGATAAAACAAGTGCCATATAAACATCTATCGCCTGTGTATTTGTAGACAGTGTAATAGACAAACATAATCCGTGCACATTAGCTTCGTATCCTTAAAAATGAAGTTTATTCGACATTGGACACGCTTTTCAACAGAAACTATCAGTGAATATAAAAACTAACCGATACAACTATCTATGTGTTACTATCCATTATGGCATCGGGTGTTACCTTTAGTGCAGGTCAAAACTCGTGTTATCGTTAGTGCATTAGTTGTTACATTTAGTGCAGACACGTGTGCTACCTTTAGTGTAGGTTGTTACCTTAAGTCCCAAAATGTTTACCTTTATTGCAGCTTGTTACCTTTAAGGTTGCAACATACGTTCATCTTAAATCATGATATGTTAGAAACTTGAAAAGGGCACTATGATGAATTAAATATAAATATAATTAATTTCTTGGTGTCGAATTTTAATCCTAATAAGGAGTTTTGTGTTTGTCTATGATTAACAGACTGTAATCATGCAGCTGACGATAAGCATGCATTACAACTTCAATTCCTAGTGAACTCGTCTAAAAAGCTTGAATGGTATAACACTTAGTTTGCAATGTTCAAAGACTACTGTTTTACTTGCTGAAATGACATTTTCGGACATCAGTCTACTGAAGAGTAACATGTTGTTCTTATTATATGTATATTAGCAACATAACTTTCTCTGTAGAGCAGTTGGTTGAGGCGTCGTGTTAGTGCTGGGAAAGTCAGGGTTCAAGCGTGCTGATTTAATTTTCCTTTTATTATTATTTTTTTTAAATTTTCATTATTATGGCTTTCATTATTGCAAATGGTAACGTAGCAATGAACAAGTTCATTTACATTTTTCACTTTGATAACGCAATCTTATAAATATTCTTGGTAGAGGTGAACAGTTTATATGTGTTCTAATGCACACGCTAACGCAAACTTATCCCTTAAATGTGAACAATTTATTTCTGTGCTGATGTGTACTTCTAGCACGACGTGTTACAATAGTGAATTGTAATCAATATGTGAGGCATGTCAAGGTATTTGAACAGAGAGAAACGAGGTCGACCACCTTGATTCAAAATGTTTGGTAGGAAGTACTGATGGTAAAAATCGGGAAGAACGTGTCTGGTAAGGAAAAACGGTCGTGGCATGCCTGTCTCCGTGACACTTTTGTTTTCAACATTGTTTAACATCTGTGACTTGATCTATTATTATGTTAAATTTTTGTTTCCAGTTCCTACCCAGATTTATGCTATTTTCTCTCGACAGCTACTTTACGCTTGCGGAAAACCTTGCTTATTTATTTATTGCTATGGTAGTAACGAAATGCAACAATCAACCCTATACGTTTATAGCAGGGTATTTGTTAAACAAATCTTAGTCTAAAAACGGCTTTAAGAATCTTGAAACCGAATTTAACTCTGAAAACAGTTTTAATTCGATAGACCTATATTATCGCACGAGAATCCCTGTTTATCGAAGAAAAAATAGTTTAAGTTTCAAAACCAGTTTTATGAATCTTAAAAGCCTGCGGGAGTTTGTGGGTTCAGGTCCTGGTCGGGTCATACCAAAACCGTTACATATAAATGGTACTAGTAGCTTCTTTGCCTGACTCTCAGCATATACATTGTAGTTCTATGACTTGTCGGCCTTGTGTCAGTATATTGTGACTGGGTGGGGTATCCTGTCAGTTGTCTAGCACCTGGTATTCCAGTGTGACAGCATTATAAACGCTGATCATAGAGCTCACTGTTACAAGTAGACACCTAGCGATATGACTGAAACATTGTTAAAAGCGACGTTAAACCCAATAAATACACACCTTTACCCAGTTGACAATATGGAAAAACATCTACCAGGCCTGTACGTTCGTAGTAATATAACGTCTTTAATGCATCGCTGTTCAGACTTTCTTCCGCGTATATTATGACTTTGTCAACGCCAAGATACTTCATTGCTTCCAACCATTCAATAATGCTCTGACTTGTGATTGTTCCGTAAACAATTCGTGGAGTGATTCCTACAAAAACAACATGTTTTGGATTATATTTTAGATTAGTTTATTAAGTTAAATAGTTTTCGTCTTATACATCACATGCAGTACTGTCATTCGCAACATTTTGATCACTTTTATTAAAGCATATCTCGGACTAGCGTGGGTGCCTCCACCACACCCCCACCGAGTACTGAATACTCTGTAATTTAGAGCTGAGGACTGAATACTCCTTCATTTTTTACCCGAGTACGAATACTAAATAATGTAATTTACCCGGGACGTGGGTACTGAATACTCTCTAAATTTGCCCTGAATACTGCGTACCAAAAGTGTGGGGGTGGGGGGGGGGGGGTAGGGGTGGGGGGGGGGGGGGTAACACCCCCATTAGCTGTGAGAATCATGCCCTTTAATTTCCTAGTATACTGGTAGGTACGGGATATTAAACCATTAGAGCTATGCTTCTCGACGCTAATCTCGAATTTATTTTGAAAGAAGCCGCATTGGTTACCTCATACTACGTCATATTCCTGCTAAAACGAGTGTATTCTTAATAGATTTTTATAATCAAAGTTTTGCAGTGTAATTAAGCTTATTGATCCATTTATAGTTTATTTATATGAAGGCGGCTAAAAATGTTTAGAGGTATTGTAATATAACAAAAATACAATGCAAATCATACATCAATACGTGTGGATAACGGACATATTGTTTATACAGCAACAGTGGACTGTTTTCTGTCCCGTTGCCTTCCGGCTAACAAAATCGTGAGGTTTTGAAGAACATACCGTTCCGCTGATATACACACGAGGTGTGATTTCGAATATAGTCGTAATTTCCCGAGTTTTTCACGAATGGCGGTACTGTAACGCCACTAGCCTTAATCAAGTGTGACCATTGCATTTATCAAAACTTATAACACCTTCAGGCTTTAACATTTAGTGTTAAGGGCAAAATGTAACGCGAAAGGAAGTGAAAAACTAGTAACACCTTTATTCAAAAAAACATATAATCATCCCATTATTCAAATAGTATAACGAAAAATATTCACTTAAAAAATAAAATATAATTAGATCCAATATTTCTTTAAAATTAAATTTTCAAATAAAGTCGTTTTAATATTGCCAAGTGTGCCTTTAATCCAAATTGTTAAGTTTCTCTTTAATCCAAATTGTCAAGTTTCTCTTTAATTCAAATTAATTTTGAGTCTTTCCTAGTATAGTTTTGTAGAATAGTCCAAAGTAATCCGAAATCAATTTACTTTTAATGATATATTTAAATTATTTGATAGTATGGTCAAATCAATTATTATATATGGATCAGAAATATGGGGTTATACATATTTGGAAAGAGTTCATATACAATTTTGTTACGTTCATTGTAACTTACCATTGCAAGCAGCTGACTTTTTTGCTTTGGGAGAGTGCGGTAGAACTCCATTATGTAAAACTTATATTCCAAGATGTATTCAGTACTGGCTTAAGCTTATCTCGTTGGAAAATCATAGATACCCAAAACAATGTTATTACATGCTAATCCGTTTCGACGAGGCAGGTAGGCACATGGGCCAGCGAAATTAGAAGTTTATTGTACAAATTTGGATTTGGGTATTCGTGGCTTTCAAATGAGATCGGCAATCAAACTTTGTTTTTGACTATGTCTAAGCAAAGAGTAAAATATTTGTATATGCAAATATGGTATGGAAAGGTTGATGTATCAAGTAAAGCTTATTATTACGAACACTATAAATCATTGCTTAATATTGAACAATATCTCTCTATGGAAATGTCAAATATACTAACAAGTTCTCTATCTAGATTTCGATGTTCTTGTCAATATATATAATAATATAGCTATTGAAAAAGGTAGACACTTAAATGTAGAAAGAAATATGAGGTAGTGTCCTTTATGTTATGCTAAATATATATCAGTAATTGAAGACGAATTTCACTTTATAATGGAGTGTAGAGCACATGAGGAATATCGAATTCTACTTTTCAGAGCACATTGACTGGTTGACAGATCTTTGAATATGTTTTATCAACTTATGTTATGTATAAATACTAAAGATATCTTATCAAATGCAAAATTTATATATAGATCAATTTATATATAGATCAAACGAAAAACGTAAACTGATTATCGATAACAATTTCTTGAATTAGATAAATATAGAGTTTACATGAAGAATGTTAAGTAGATATTAAATATTAGATATAGACAAAATGTAAAGTTTCTAATTAATTGTTTATACATTCTATATTTGAAATCTGAAATTATTATAAACATATGCTGTATTCATATATCTTCATCCATCCAATGTATAATAATGTTATTATGATGTTCAACTTGTTTCTTATGATGGTCCGGTGGCCTAAATTATGAAATAACATTTCTTGACTTGACTCTTTGAATATAAATCCTCTTACAATATATATTCTTTAATATGAAAAAGGCACTGCCAAAATGGAGATTTATCCAGTTTGAGTAATAAACTTAAAATTTCAAACTACTGCACTAATCCTCCTTTTATATGTAAACAAATATCGAGATGTACTAGCCTAATACATTGGTTCCTTTACAGTTTTTTTTATATTATTCTATGTACTATGTAACTGTAAAGAAGGATACAAATATCGGACAGGGAAAGCAGCATTCAAGGACGACAGTCAACCACAAAACACAAAAACAAACACGCAAACAGGCAAACAAAAAGGCAAAAGTAAAAAAAAATGCAAACGACATCACAAACACAAAAGGGTTGACAATAGGGCTACCGCCTTGGAACGGTCAGTGGCAAAGTAGGCCACTGGGGGTTTAAACCGGTTCTAGGGTGCACCAAACCTAACTCGCCAATATGTAACTCGCCAATATGAAAAAAATGAAAACAACATTAAACGTGTATGTTAACACACTACGAGATTCACGTGCATGTGTCTAGTACGGACCATTCGTACAAACTCTGTCAATTGCAGATAAGTTCAGAATCAATCGAGATGTTGCGAAGGTGCGGGAAAGTAGGTGCAATGGTCAGGTTCTCAAAGATATCCCAACATACTGTTGTTTTGTTTTATCAAATCTATACCTATATCAATGATGTGCCCCCTCCCCATCCCCACCCCACATCCCCCAACCATCCTCTACCCCATCATCACCACCACTCGAATATTTTTATTTTATTTGTTTTTTTAACATATATCTGCGTTTTAGATTATTTGGATAATTTGGATATTTAAATTTGAACGCAATCATTTACATATAAAACAATTTAGATTACATTCATATACACAGATGAAATATCGATAAAAAGAAAACTGAAATGAGGTCACAATAAAAAAAATTTGCTAGATTCTCATCCCCTCCCTCCCTGAGTTGCCTTGCGACCACAAATGTCTTTAAAATGACAGCATTTTTTAATTAAAACAGATAAACAAATAAAATTTCACAGCCTTTTTTCTGATGGTATATACAGGCTATATAATTTCTTATTGTTTGAAAAATCGATAGTGGAGCTGCGTTGTTCTCCGACAACTCTTTATTATACAATATATTATATATAGTTCAATAACTGCGTATTCAATTCTTACTTAGTGGTGAGGAAAGAAAAGAACCCAGTTCTAATAATATATAAATTACATGTATTGTCAACATTATTCATGGAAATGCTGGAAACTGGAGCCCGATTAAGACTTTTAGTCATTGGTTTATAGTAATCTAAATCAAAATTCCAGAATACACCTTAAATTAATATTTAATAATTCCATATTTAATCAGTACATCAAATAGTGTATAATTACTTTATATTGCAGTGAAGAGAAAAACATAAATAAAAAAATAGGGATTTGAACTCGGATCTTCTGCATGTTACATGCATGAACCGTTACCATTAGGCCACGACAATAAACGCGTGACCTCATAATTTAATAGTATGTATTGTAATGTTTTAGACTGATTTCATTACTCGTGATACTCACGCAAGACCTGAATACTGTGAATAGTGGCGTCAATAGTGCTTATTAAACTGCAAGTCAGTTGATATTGTCCTATTTAGTCGTATTTATCGATTATTATTGATCGATAATTGGTCACTGACGAGACATTTAGTCAGTACTGATCGATTGCAAAAATTAACGAAAAGTTCCGATGGCATGAATCGTACATAATCAGCCAATTCCGTCATTCTTCGGTGATAACGAGATGTTGCGAATGGCACCCAAACAAGGGACCTCGCCGAAGAGGCCCGAGGTGAAATTACCATGTAGATCTCCGAAAGTAGCTACTGGTTTCCCGATCCGTAGGCTTAACACTCATATACTTGGTCGAAATTGGAAACCAAAGGGATATATTTTTCAAACTCATAGTATGTGGACATAAGTTGATACTGTAATGGGATTTTCATCCCTGGCGCAAAGCAGGTTAAAGAACCATAGACATCTATTCGATAATAAGAGTAGGGCACGGTTCCCGGATTCCTATGTATCATTGCCCTCTCTCTGGGGCGGCTCTATATAGCCTATACTGTGTTGATTAGCCGTTAAACAACATTCAATTCAATTCAATTCAAACGCATCCGATATAATCACACTGTTTCTTTCAACTTTATACTAAATCGACCGTCATATATAACCTTACATGTGTTGAAAATGACGTAAAGCACCATACAAACAAACAAATCAACTTTGTACTTCGCGCCAGGGATGAAAATCTCCTTAAAGGTATCACCTTTTGTCCACATACTATGAGTTTGAAAACAAATATCCCTTTGGTTTCCGATTTCCGCCAAGTATACATGAGTCAAGCATACGTAACGGTAAACCAATAGATACTTCCGGAGATCGACATGATAACATGGTAATTTGCCTTCGGACCTCCTCGGCGATGTCCCTAGACTGCTTCACGGCGCATGTTCCACCGTTTCACTCAAACAGCGACCGTCACTGGCCGATTTTTGAATCGGTGAATTTGACAGTACGTAAAGCGCATTTCAATTGCGATCATGACCAAGCGTCTTATCTACGTTCTATAAATAGATAGAGAAAGTTGGGTTCTCCCTCAGTATTGATTACACAATGCAGGCGCGTGACTTACACAAACAATCGGTAGCGTGGCGGGTTACTGTCGAAAACTCCTATAAAATTAAAACACATTTCGCGTAAACAATTACAGATTAAATTATTTCTGTCTTTTATCGGGGTCCTTGTACATAAGAACTCTGCTTTTATGAATATGTCTAAAATGTCGAAAGAAAATAATTATATAAACTAACGAAGATGCTGTTTTACAACTTAATTCTTACTCAATAACTTTCAGTTTTTCGCATCACTTAACCATCTTTAAAGGGACACACGACAATCTTGAAATTTTTTAATTAATCCTGTAAAAAATATATATAGGTTATAAGTGCAATATAATAAACAGTTTATAATATGCAAAAACAATTTGCTTTGAAATACTGAGTACTAACAATGATCGAACATATGTAGGTTAGGCCACACTTAAAACATTTAACAGGTCTAGTCGCATATTATTTTCTGAAGTGTTTAAATGTAATTCAGTTTTGTTAGACTTTATTCTTACATTGAACATGTTTAAAACCTATATCACTCCTTACGTTAGTCTGTGTCTCATTGTTCTTGGCAGAAGCATTCTTAATTTAACGTTTACAACAACTGTTCTGTTGCTTGTTATTATGTCTGGAGATGTTGCTGAAAACCCCGGTCCTGATCAAAACAATAGTGAAATACAACACAGTTTATCTGTAGCACACCTCATAATTAGAAGTATACGAAACAAACTCGAATATATAGAACATATATTCTTCTTGATTTTGACATACTTTGTTTTACTGAAAAACATTTAACAGTTGATGTAAGTAATGATTTTTTGCAGTTAGAGGGATTCTATAATTATCGTTTGGATAAATCTGCGCATTCTAGCGGGTTTTAAACGTATGTCTCTAAATTATTAGTGGCTAAACGCAAACCTGAATTAGAAAACCCCTCAATTGACGCAGTTTGGGTAGAAATTAAGTATGATAAAAACGAAATTTTAATTTGCAATGTTTATCGTCCACCAAATACACCTGTTCTTTTTTGGACTAATTTAAACATATAGATCGAAAAAGCGTTAGCTGCATGCAAAATATCATTATTGTTGGTGACATAAATGAAGATCAGTTAAATGCTAATAATAGGCATTTGGCAAATAGTATGATCCTAAACAACCTTTCAAATGTGATACTAGAACCCACTAGAATTACAAACACATCAACAACGTTAATTGATCCCATTCTGATTTCTAGGACCATTATTGTTTTTAAATTATATAAACGACATAGCTGACGCATTGCTTAGTACAACAAGGCTATTTGCTGATGACAGTTCTATTGCGGTATCTACATCCGATTCAGATTATATGGAAACTACAATTAATGATGACTTGTGTAAAATATCGAATTGGTCAAAGCAATGGCTAGTAAAATTTAATCCATCTAAAACTGAAGTTATCTTCTTTTCATTTGCAAACAGAAACCGTCCGTCTTTGATATTTGAAAATACACAACTTAACTTTGTTGACCATCATAAACATCTAGGAGTAACCCTTAGTCATGATGGGTCCTGGCAGCAACATATTTCAAATATTGTAATATCTGCGTCTAAGGTATTAGGTTCAATGAAATTAATGAAATTTAGATTAAAACGTCAAACGCTTAATCAAATATATAAATCTTACCTTCGCCCTATTTTAGAATACGCGGCTATAATATGGGATAGTTGTACAAATTATGAAAAAGATAACTTAGAAAAAATACAATATGAAGCCGCGCGAATAGTTACTGGCCTGACTCGTTCTGTCTCTATACAAAAATTGTTAACTGAAATTGGTTGGGTCTCTCTGGCCGACCGAAGACACATCCAAAAGTTGATATTGACCTTTAAGTTTACAAATGGAGATTTACCGAGTTACTTGAATGAAATATTCCCTGCAACTGTTTCAGAATCGAATCCTTACAACTTGAGAAACAGTTCCAACTTCGTTACTTTACCTAGAAGAACAGAACTGTTTTCGAGATCAGTCTTACCGTCATCTCTAAAAGTTTGGAATGAACTTGATATCAATATTCGCGAAGCACCATCCCTTTCGAGTTTTAAAACTAGGCTTAACAATTACTTTAAACCACCGATAGTACCCCAATACTACATACTGGGTGATAGATACCTTTCAGTTCTACATGCGCGTTTGCGAAACAACTGCAGCAATTTAAATGCTGATCTCTTTCTTAATCATTTGAGGGATACTCCCAATTGTATATGTGGTAATGGTTTTGAAGATGTTGAGCATTATTTGTTTAGATGTGTAAATTTCAGAAATGAAAGACGGCAGTTATTTTTAGACACTCGTATATTTCATCCTTTAAGTACTCACAAACTTTTATACGGCATCGACCAACTAAAAGACGAGGAAAATCATATTCTATTTACTCAAGTGCAAAACTATATTAAAAACACTAAACGATTCCAAAATCCTTAACTTTGCATCAATATAACGTTTTATTTTGTCTATATCTACTGTCGCTATGTTTCTATCAGCCTGAACGGGGATATTGTGGTGTTATTTCGGTGGAGATTGCGTGGGGGTAGAATGGCACGGCAGAGTTTACATTTTTGGATTTTATTTTTTTTTTATTATTATTTTATTATATTATAATTTTTTTTCTGCGTTTTTCTGTATCAAATTTATATTTAAATATATTGTTACAATTTCAAACCGATAATCATATACACTTTTTCAGCCACAATGGAGAGAACTGTAACTAATGTTGTAATAACTTGTAGTTCAATCCATTTGCATATGTTTCTATGAATATTGTGATGTTGAATTGATGTATTGTAACATATCTACAATAAAATATTATTAAACTTATTCTGATTTCTGATTCGCTTATTTCATTAAACGCGGGAACAACAGACGTCCCTCCAGAAGTAAGTGATCACAAAATCACGTTTGTATTTGTTCCATTTTCTAAAGTCTTACATCCGACCTTAAAACGAAGGGTATGGTCCTACAAAAATGGGAATTATGATAAACTGAATGAAATGATAAGCACAACTAATTGGGATTGTATTGATACCGTTTCTGTGAATGAGGCATGCGATCGTTTCTCTGATATTGTCTTAAAGTATATGAATGAATGCATTCCCTCCAAAACTGTAACAATTAGACCAAATGACAAGCCATGGTATGACTCAGAAATAAGACGATATTCACGACAGCGCGACAGACAAAAGATAAATGCAATACGAACACAAAGAACGGAACACTGGTTAAAATACAAGCTTATTAGAAATAAAGTAAATAACCTAAAGAAATATGCCAAAGAACAATATTTTGTTAATATGGAAAATTTAATATCAGAAAGTAGCCGATCTAATCCAAAACTTTACTGGCAATTACTCAAACAGTTAGTTAAGTCTAATAAAAACTCTGAAAATATTCCCCCATTAAAAACAACATCTTCGAACGTCGAAGAAGAGTATTATTTCAGTGATATAGTTAAAGCTAATTGTTTAAACAACTATTTTGTTTCTATTTCTTCAATACATGAGAATGAAGATAATGTCCAACTTCCAGAATGTACTCTTAAAACACAAAATACTTTTACAGATATGCAAATTAACGAAACTGAAATTTTAGATATAATTTCTACATTAAATCCAAATAAAGCAGTTGGTGAGGACAAAATAAGCCACAAAATTTTCCAAAATACATAACTCTCTATGTCTAAACCTCTGGCATTATTGTTTAATAAATCACTCACTGAATGTAAATTTCCAGATAAATGGAAATTTGCCATTATAATGTCACTTTTTAAGAAAGGAAACTCAAACTTAGCCTCAAATTACAGACCAATAGCGTTGTTTATAAACACTTGTATAATTTTTTCATTGCAAATAATCTTATTTATAAGTTGCAGTCCGGCTTTTTAAAAGGCCATTCTACTGTTTATCAACTGATTGATATGTATCACCAAATTTGTCAAGGTATTGATGCTTATCAATTCACATGTATAATTTTCGGTGATGTGTCGAAGGCATTTGATCGAGTATGGATCAAAGGCCTATTTTTTAAACTCAGACAAAATGGTATTAAAGGCTATGTATGCTAAAATGGATCGAAAGTTATTTAACAGTACGCACCCAAAAGGTATTTATCGGTTCAAGTTACTCGAACATTAAAGGGACATCTGCTGGTGTCCCTCAAGGGTCAGTATTGGGTCCATTATTGTTTCTTATATATATCAACGACATTGCTGACAATCTTCTTAGTATAACTCGTACTTTTGTAGATGATACATCTCTTGCAAGTACTTCGTCTAATATTGCAGATCTTGAGGGAATCTTAAATCACGATCTTAATATTATATCTGCTTGGTCTAAACAGTGGCTTGTTGATTTTAATCCAACTAAAACTGAAGCTATTATTTTTACTCTCAGAAGACATATACAACAACCCTCGTTGATTTTTAATAATATGCCATTAAATTTTGTTGAACACCATAAACACTTGGGTTTAACGTTTAGTCATGACGGTAAATGACACGAACATATTACCAATATTACTACGTCAGCCTCTAAAATATTAGGAATGATGCGGAAAATAAAAAATTTAATCAATCGTAAAGCTTTAAACCAAATATATTTAATCGTTTTTGAGACCGATAATTGAATATGCTTCTGTTATTTGGGACGGCTGCACACAATACGAAAAAGACACTTTAGAAAAATTCAACATGAAGCAGCTCGCATCGTCACTGGATTAACACGATCAATGTCTATTCGTAATTTATATACCGAAATTGGGTGGTTACCATTAGACGATAGAAGAAAATACCAAAAATTAATATTTGCTTATAATGTTAAAGCTGATTATTTGCCCGATTTCTTTTCAAATTTATTCCCTGACATAGTTGGCAGAGTTGCCCCTTACAACTTAAGAAATTCAAATGATTACGTATCTATTCATAAGAGAACGCAGTTATTTAGTAATTCGTTTATTCCCTCGTGTATATCGTTATGGAATACAATACCTGAACATATACGAAATGCAAACTCTCTTTCTGCTTTTAAAACTCTTATTACAAATCAATACTTTAATCCGCCCAAAATACCTATTCTTTATTTTTCTGGAATTCGTAAATTGTCTGTATTTCATGCACGGATAAGAAACAGATGCAGTAACTTGAAATATGATTTGTTTATAAACAAAATTAAAGAAAACGCAACCTGTGAGAAGTGTTGGCATGAAAAGGAGGACGCCGAACATTATTTTATGCAATGTCCGTTTTATTTAAATGAACGACTTCGTCTTTTTCATGCTACCCGTCAACTTCACCCTCTCAGCGTTCGTGTATTTTTATTTGGAAAAGATAGTTATACAGATAAAGATAATAGCACTATTTTTAATCATGTTCAAATATACATTAAAGATACTAAACGATTTGATAACGACTAAACACACTGTTATGACAACCGCTCGGGACAGGGTCCTTCAACCACTGCATCATCACTCATTCCTTCTTGTTTAGTTTCTACTTACCCCTCTCCTTTTTTTCTTCTTCTTTTGTTCATCAAAAAATGTATTTGAATATTTTATGTTAATTGTATTGCCATCTTGTTAGCTGTTAATTACAATATTGTTGGGACGGGCCTTTATTAATGTTGGAAGAACTTGTGGCCCAACCCTTTTGCTTGTATATAGAAGAAAAGCAATAAAATATGTTTAAAGTAAAACATTTAATGTTTGCCCTTTCCCGACCGAACAAAAGGCCCCGACTCAAATATTTTTATCTCATTTTTGGAACCTTTTCTTTTTTAAATTGCCGGTCTCATCGAGATGCCGCTAATAACAATAATAACAAAAGTATGTTCGCCGATTCTTTAGCAATTTTTCAAATCATGTTCAAGTGAGCGCTTAATCGATAATTACAGTCACTCTATGACCAGACATGCGATCGCAATCTCTACCAGGGTCATTGGTTGATGCAGTCTAAAGATAATATTTTCTGGTCGATTAATTGTTACAATAAAAATCGGTTTTAAATTAAAATTTATCTATTGTGTCTAATAGATTGTACCGGCAAAAAAAATCAAAATATATCAAAATTAATGTAAAACATTACAATTTCATAGCTGTTTTTAACCCCCGACGAGTCAGCAGTTCTCAACGATTGTCACACAACATTTAGTTCTCATTGTTTTAAAACGGAAGTATGTCTTCGAAACAAACACAGTGTAAGAACGTTTATAACTAGTACAAATATCTATATCAAAAAGTCATTGGAGTTATTTGTTAATAGTGTTATCAAATTTTAGATGTTTTACATGACTAAAGGAATACAGAAACGCAACTCGGGAATTTCCGCTATGTATAATATGTAATATATGCTGCTGTTAATCGAACCGTTCTTGGCTGCATTAGATCTTTCCTTTCGGAAAAAAGACTGAAACAACACATAACACAGCAAATGTTTTCCCTTGAAAGTTTCATTACAGAAAGAATACTCGTTTGGCTCAAGCATGTGAGCAAACTTCGGACGTAACACTTTGCAATCTCTTTACAGAAAAGAAATGGCTCAAATGTTCAAAGCGGAACTTACAAAGTGTACTGTGATTAAACATTCTACAACAGCACAGTTTTATCTTTTCCTTTTCTAGCTGCAACCCTTTTTTTACAAACATTCCAAGTAATATTACTTGGAATTGACTGTGCAGTATATATATTATAGCAGAAATTCCCGAGTTGTGTTTGCTCATATATTGCATGTAGGATTAGCTTATGATCCTTTGTTCAAATGGTAATACCCCGGGATTCGCAGATTTTATATCAAATTTATCTAGCACAATCTTTAAAAAATCTTCTCGTATTAACTATAGGTCTAATATTTAGCATGTACCATACATTCTTAAAACAATCTTCTGAGCCCACAAGGCGTAGGGCTCTCATATATCGCATGCAACCTTAGATTATGTCCTCTAACACGTTTATTCAAATGTTGACTCTGGGGTTAAATCTGGCCGTTTTTTGAAACAACAAGAGGTCTAATATGTTGCATGTACCATAGCTAATGGTTCTCTACCAAGCCTGTTGGAATGGTGACCATATTTGATCTGCCCTAGGGGTCACAGTTATACAGTCTTATAAGGGAACCTATTGAAAACTCTTCTCTTATTTTACCAGGCATTATGTTGTCTGACTCACTTGAACAGTTACTGCTGCAAGAGTCTACAATGGACACAGTTACCAGGTGAACGAACATTTTTACTTTCTTGTTTTTAAAACAATCTTTGTAATGATTTTGTAAATACATGCCAGCTCAAAAAATGGCATTTCTTTTGTAAAATTGCGTTTTCTAAAAATTAAACAAATGCCTACCTTTGCCTACCCAACATTTGAACTTAGTGTCGGGAAAGAGCAAACATGAATATGTATTAAAAATAAATAAGCGGACGCCGCGAGTTAGCAAAAGCAAGATTGCCGTGTGTACCTTTAATTGTATAAACAGATAACCAAATCCTAATTCGGATAATGTGACGATCATTTGCAAATTGCATGTCTTTTAACATTATATGCAATTTAGAGCGGGAATGATACATAGGGATCATGTGATTTGTTCAACCACTACATACGAATAGGTGACTATGGTTCTTTAACGTGCTCAGCGGATACACGGAGCCGTCCGTTTTATGTCCACTTTGTTCAAGAACACATCAACGAAATCTTCGTGACCCTGGTGAAGCTTGAATCCGGGAACGCCGGATTCCAGGTACTATATCGTGTTTTCACTCCGCCACGCCAGCCAAAGACATGTTTTAAGGCTCTTTCGACATGTATTGAGGGATTTGTTGAAATTATAAAGATATATAGCTATTTCCTCCATTGTCGAAATATGTGCGAAGTGGATAGTTGATTTGTTAACTGGTGTTTTACGTAATTCTCTGTACATTTTAGGCTATCTATGACGGTTGTTTGTTTAGTGGTGGAGGCAGATCACCCACATTTTCCTGGAAAGAACCAGTTATTGGACATGTGTAACGGCATTCCTTGTGGAAAAGATGAAGATGTGTGTGAAGTTTCATGAACATAGTTCAAATAAGTTTTTAAAGTTATGACCAAGGTCAGATTGCAGGTAAAAGTTTGACGTACGGCGGATGACAGACGACGGACAACATTATATATAAGTGTCTGCCATGCTGCTGTTATTATTATTATTATTATTATTATAAAACTATTAAATAATTATACCTATACTTACTATTAGTAGTTGTAATAGGAGGAGGAGGAGGAAGAAGAGTTTTCGTCTCTGTACACACTGACTTATGCTTTATTGCTTACTAAAAAAGGGGGTAAATGAACAATTATAAAATAAGTTAAACAGTTACCTTGTCTGTATCTGGAGATTGACTGAGACACACAGGCCAAGACACCACCACAATAGGACTGTTTCAATGCCTGTCTCTTGACAACTTCGTATCCAAGCCCACAAATACGTACGTTTGAATAAATGATTTATTTTTATTCATAAATCAGCTTTTTCACAAAGTCCTACTTCTCAGATTTAGAGTGTGATCATTGTTTTAAAAAACAGTTGGCACGCAATTTTTTTAAAAAAAATGACCCTTTCAACATTAATTTCTCAGATTTTAAGGGAGGCGTCTCTTTACGCTCTCATCTCCAGGGGCGATGAGGCGCAAACTAAATGCGCGCATGAAGTTCATGAAACAAATGTGTTTGTGTGTGTGTGCGTGCGTGTATGTGGGCGTGCTTGCGTGCATGCGTGTGTGTGGAGGGGGTTGGTGCGTGTGTGGTGGTTGAGGTGGTGGTGGGGGGGGGGGGGGTTGTTGTTATTTTTCTACCACCACCCCAACTCCCCCCCCCCCACCCCACCCCCACTTGTGCATCTAATATTGCATTAATTGGGCTTACAATTATTACATTTGTATCATTATTAACCTGGAAAAGTTCATATGTATTATAAGAGATTTTCCGTATCCAGTTGGTAATACTACTAACGTCCATCTATTATAATCTCAAAACGGTCGATTTGCTTTGGCTTGATACATGTATAGAAATCCTCATTCCTTTTTTTATTAATTAAAAACCTTTTTTTAGTAAATAAAAACCTTTTTTTAGTAAATAAAAACAACGCAAAACGTAAGTTTTCAAACATCAACATCTACACACAGATTCAACTTCCACTTGGTGATGTGCCTACACAATCTATTTATAGATGCAAACAATTTCAAACACTTCTCTATGACATGTTAATGTTTGACCAATGAATGCGTTTTATTTTACACGTGTAGTGGCTACTGACAGTCGTTAATTTTATTGACGGCTGTGTGTAGCAGTCTTCCATGTCCCTTGTCCCGTGCCATTCGCAAGACATGTAAGAAAGTTCATGTTTTTTACTAAACAGGTCAATGGTACAGCTGTTTTCACTGATTGACTGTTTTCATTGTTCACAAAGTGTAAGCACAGTGTCGAAATTTCGAAAATGTTCATCAGTGATCCAGTAAATCCTATTAATACGCTTCTTATACATACACCCACAAAATCGAATAGAAATGGGCAGTTTTCCCCTACTTATAATGCCCATTTCCATAAAAAAGGAGGGATTACTTTTTATAATAGGAACTACATTCGACTACACCTCGGAGTTTTACATGTAATTAGTGGTGGTAAACCTGTACGATCAATGCCATCGGAACTTTTCGTTAATTTTCGCAATCAATGAGGATACATCAATACTGATTAACTGTCACGTCAGTGTCTAATAATCGATAAATACGGCTAAATAGGACACATTCAATTGACTTTGCAGTTTAATAAGCACTTTTGACACTACTATTCACAGTATTCAGGTCTTGCGTGAGTATCAGGAGTCATGCTATTTAATTATGAAGTCACGCGTTTAATGCCGCGGCCTCCCGACTTCTATGCAGAAGATCCGAGTTCAAATCCCTAAGTTTTTTGTGTGTTTTTTTCCTGTTCACTGCAATAATGAGTAATTATAAACTATTTGATGGACATATTATATATGGACTGATTAAATATTAATTTAAGGAGTCTTCTGGACTGGATAATTATTCAGATTACTATAAACCAATGACTAAAATCATGTAATTTAGATATTATTAGAATTTGATTCTTTTTTTTCCCACCAATAAGAAAGAATTTAAATCGAAGTTTATAATAAAAAAACAGCTGTCGGAGAACAATTATTATAACAATCTCATACAAATTATAGCAAAATTTGAGGCAGGGTGTGAACTTTTATATTTATTTTTATCAGTTTTAATTCAAAATTGCTGTAATTTAAAAGAAATTGTGGTCGAAAGGCAACTCGGGGAGGGAGGGGATGAGAATCTAGCAATTTTTTCTTGTGACCTCATTCCAGGTTTTTATTGATATTTCATCTGTGTATCTGAATTTAATCTAAATTGTTTTATATGTAAATTGTTTGCGTTCAAATTTAAATTTTTATATCATTCTTACTTTGCGCAGACGAGTTCCGGAATCGTCAATATTCTCACATTGCGTATAACATATATATATATTTGTGTATCTGCTAAATAGTACTTATATTAAATAAAACATTGCTTGTTTTATATCTTGGCAGGATTAAAAATCTTGAGTCACATTGTAATCTCAGACTTCATCCTCTCCAAGGACACCTCTCTAAAAATAAGTCTGCATGTATTGCACCATATATAATGTTATATATTGTATATATATAATATTTTACCTAGTTTGCCTGGTTGTTTCCATGGGTACACCGGTTCTATATATGGTAGACTCGAACTTTGACATGTTTGATCACCAAAGGTTATTGATACACCAACTGGAAGTAAATCGCCTCGATGTTCAACCGGAAATAAGTAATAAAATCGACCTATAACGTTACCCTCCTTGTGTACCACCATTGTATGACGACTCTGGTGTGCGAGACTTCCGTCTGAGTATTTAATACAACTCTCGGCTTCATTCCAGTATTTGACCGAGTAGTTTTTGTGCCATTGTCCGTATATTCGTAGTTCATCCCAGCTGGAGGTTTCGCTAGAATTGGTTATGGAAGCACCAAATAGGTAAAAGCCAGTAATATTGCCGCTATGAAATGTTGGTTTTGTTATCCACACTCCTTGATATAAATAGTGAAATGTATCAGTATTTTGTATCTTGCTCTCTTTTCCCCCCGGATAATAACCCGGTGTCGTCAGCTCCGTGTTCATAGTAACGTTAACGTCTTTCCTTAGAGGTTCACTAAGAATGGTCCCAGTTTCAGAAAAAGTAAGCATGGATTGGTACTTGTTTGATTCCTCTACCTAAAAGAATATAAAAAAACATGTATTTCCCCAATGCACAAACACATGAAGTTATGTATATATGTATGGAAGTGGATATACGGTGCGGACAAGGAGTTTCATAATCGGGTAACGGTGACTTTGACCTTTGATCTTCTGATTTCAAGATAAATATCGGTCATCACCTTGCCAAATGGAGCCACACCTATGAACCGGGAATGTAAAAGTAGATATAACAATGTATCTCTCTACTTGCTATATGGAGTCTTTGATGTGGACTACTACAACAATGCGCGCCACTAGGCTTGATACTGATCATTCCTGCCAGGTTTCACTAGGGAAATCATTCAGTCGGAATTCAGCAATGATATGCGCAACTAGGCTTTCTACTGATCATCCCTGTCAAGTTTAGTTTATATCAGGCCAGGTGTTCAGGAGAACTAGTCTGTACAAATATCATTCAACCGGAAAACGAATATGATAGCGTAACCAAGTTTCATTGAAAGCAATCAGTGGTTGTTGAGAACTAGTCCAGACAAAGTTTGTCAATTAAAACATAACTCCAACAAAAATAATTCAACCGGAACATGACAACAATATGCGTAACTAGGCTTAATCGCTTTCAGTGGCCCGCTTCTTCTCGCCGTAAAAGGTGAGTAGAGGTCGGATACGACCATCCCCTGCTGCACC
Organism: Cyrtodaria siliqua; assembly: GCA_037043455.1. Lineage (NCBI taxonomy): Eukaryota > Metazoa > Mollusca > Bivalvia > Adapedonta > Hiatellidae > Cyrtodaria > Cyrtodaria siliqua. The sequence goes on along the minus strand of JAWPHD010002661.1, from coordinate 187,966 downwards.
GTACAAAATATAACATAGCAACAATGGTATAAATATAATACCTTAAACATACAATGTTCAGAAATTATTATGTACAATGTATGTTTAAAATAATGATATGAAAAATCAAAAGAATATATACAATGTTCTAGGAATGTATGTTTTTTGATTCACCATGTTATCTTGGGGAATGTTATTTCAAAACAAGAAATGCATAATATTAGTTTTTCCATTATAAAGTTTATAAATTCTTCAATGGAATAAAATGAATCACTAACAACAATTAGATCATTTATGTAAACAATTCATTTGCCATACAGTTGTTTGTAAAATATTCATTTACCACCGATTAAAACATAATGATTATAAAATAGTGGGTTAGATAAAAATGTGTGTTTTGTAGGACAATCATAATCCAAGACAATAGCATATTCTTTAAGGCCATCTTTTTTTCGTTAGGGATTTTGCATAAAGCTTACCTAGATGTATAATATATTTTAGGTTAAGTACATGGTTTATGGTATTCTGCCATTGTCCAGTTTTAAGAGTGAGTCTTCTTATCCATGTTGATTTTTAACCATACATAAATGCTTTCAGACTGACCATGTTCAACCCTCCATCACTATACTGTTTGATCAAACACTACTGTTTATCTTTGCTGGTCCCTCGCATAGAAATTCATAGAACATGTCATTGATTGTTTAATAACATAATCGCTACTAGGGGTTGGAAGAGAGGTGAATAAATGGTTAAGAACTGGTAATAATAGAGTTGTTATTACTGTTATTTTACCTAACGGAGTTAAATATCTACGGTTCCAAAGCTTAATTAGATTCTAAATTTTCAAGATCTTATAGTATAGTCAATATCTAATATGCTGTCTATATCTACATTAAAATTAACAAATAATAATTTAAATTGATTGGTTCCCCAAGCCAGCTTCCATCTTGTTTTAACTGAGTCTGTACTGTATTTGTTTGTTCCAATCCAGACAACCTTCGTTGTTTCGAAATTAATCCTTAAACCAGATGTACTTGCAAAGAAAGATGATACATTAAGAGTTTCATTGAGAGATGTCTCTGAACCGTCTAGAATCAATGAAGTGTCATCCGCGAATGGTGATAGAATAAATTCGTAATTGTTAATATGTATTCTATTTATCTTACTATTATTTCTTATCTCTACTGCTAACATTTCAGCACATAAAATAAATATGTATGGTGATAATGGATCGCCTTGACGACAACCGCTTCCTGTGTTAAAATTTTATGATAAATTACCACCCTGGTTAACATAGATTGCTTGGCATTATTATAAAATAATTTTACCGATGATATAATTGAATCACATAATTTAAAGAATGTTAAAACTCTATAGACATAAGCGCATGAAAGTGAATCACATCTAGAAGTAATATGAGGTCCGGTAAATTATTTTCCTACGCAAATTGCATAACATCACCTACCATTCTTGTATTTCCCACCGTTCAAAAATAAACCCCAAAGTTCCCCATTAATGTAAACATAGTTGATTGATCTCACTACAAAATGCCCTAGGTGTTTCCAGAATACTTGCCCAAAGCCATTAGAACTAGGGGAACTGTTGTTTTTCATTCAATACAGTGACAAGGAGGCTTGTTTATATGTTAAAATGACTTCTAGTGAATTATATTCTTCAACTGTTAATATTGGAATATTTATTCCCGAAAATTCTTTGCCTAAATCGGTATGTTTTAGCTCATGATCTCTACTTGAATATAGATTTTCATCAACGTTTTTGTTTCGTTTAATATTTATTTCTGTATCGGGTTTTTCGATTTTTGGGATAATTTTACCACTAAAAGTGAGTCTTTCCAAATTATAAAAAAGTGTCCATCTTTTATCAATTGTGCCCTTGATCTAATAAAATAACCATTCATCTTTGGCTTGCGAAGTAATAAAAGCTCTTCTGTCAACTGTTCTAAAACTGGCAGTTGTTCAGGAGTGAGTTGTTCTTCTAATTGTTTAACTGTATTAGTAAATATAGATATAAAACTCGAACAGGACAAGCAGCAATCAAGGACGACAGTCAACCACAAACACGCACAAAAACAAAGAAAAAAATTAAAGACGAACAAACATGAAAAAAAGGCCAAATAAGACACCACAAACACAAAATGGTTGACAATAGGTCTACCGCCTTAGAACGGTCAGTGGCAGAAAAGGCCGCTGGGGATTTAAAACAGGTCCTATAATGCATCAAATCTCACGCTTACCCTACTGAATCATTCTCGTGTTTTCCATTTTAAAAAAACTTGCACAAGAGTATGAAATAGATTTTCAAATTATTACCACAAGCAATGTTTCTAAAAATAATTGATCTTTAGTTGGAAACGGTAATTCATCATTATATATGTTAACTACATGTATATTATTGATGTTATATACTGGTACAACGTATTGTAATTTGATTTCCATTATTTTGTTGTTAAAAATATCTATTCAAAGTATTCGATGTCACTAAGAAACGAATTTATGTGTTTCTACGAGGCCTTTCTCTTTATCAATTCTGTAAAATTACAATTTAACATCGTAGCGGAATGATCTGACCTATAGCTGGCGTCAGCTGTACATTCATTTACTGATGAAAGAAGACTTTCTGATACTTAAAAGAAATTAAGGCGGAGATTTCTTTATTTACAATGTTGACAGTGGGGTAAGCGTGAGGTTTGATGCATCATATTGCCGTAGCCCTATTGACAACCCTTTGTTGTTTGTGATGTCGTTTTTATTTTAGTATTACTTTTGCCTTCTTGTTTGGGTGTTTGCATGTTTGTTTCTGTGTTTTGTGGTTGACTGTCCTCCTTGAATGCTACTTTCCCTGTCCGATCTTTTTATATTTCTTGACAACAGGGCTACCGCCTTGGAACAGTCAGTGGCAACAAAGGCCGCTGGGGCATTAAACCAGGTTCTAGGGTGCACCAAACCTCACACTTACTGTCAACCCAATAAAACGGGACAGTGTAATTAAAGAAATCCCCGCCATGAACTTTTCGCTAACCAACAAGGCAGCATTAATAGGCAATAGAAGTCAAACACAAAGATGCTCGTGTATATATAAATACAAAAACACAATAGCCTAGAAAGCCACAAAAAAGAAGTTACTCAATGACTTGACAGAAACCAGAGCAACAGGAGAATAAACCATTGAGGGCACGACAAGACAAAATTGCATACACAAATTAAACGTTACTGCCCTTTTGTGCTTTAGGTAGGCGTTATCATATGGTCCACAGCCAGCCCGGTCATCGCACAATTAAAGACGAAAGCATAGTGGCGAATGAAATGGGTCCACCACCAAGCATGCAGTGCGTTGAAAATGATTGGGTCATAACCTCTTTTGGTAAACCTTTTAACAAGTTTAACAAAGATAGTATGAATGTTATCATGACCAAGGATCTTACAAAGTTTGGAAATGTAAATCACTTCACCATAGAAGCTAGGACCCTGTTTTATTATATATCTTACGATAAGTCTCAAATTTTAAAATCGTTCACTTTTTGCATCTAAGAATTCATTGTAGACATTTATGTTTGCATGTAATGCAGAAATATCACATGTATAAGAAAATGAAGTGAAATCACGTTTATTGGAAATGTGTAATATATAGTGAAGCATTTAAGAAATTGATTTACGATCGAAATGGCCGTAAGTTGTTTCATAAAACGGGGAGCAGGTTGTGATAGTTCTTGTCGCAGAAGAGTTCTTCAATTACTTTTATATTTGGAAATAAGGTCAGGGTGACGATAATTAAATTTTGCAAAGGTTTTACGAAGTTTATGGTAATGGTGGCCTTGATGGAGCAGCTTTTTAGTTATACACAGATTACGAATATTAAAGTCCTCAACTCGAGTACAAGCTCTAGCAAAACGAATAAATGGAGACACATAGACCCCATAAGAAGTTGCTCTGGGAACATCCCAATCTAAATGTATGTCTCTTGTCATATATTGTGCTAATTATTTCACCATTTTCAAGGTAAGTCGAGAAAAAAGAAGCGTTAGTTTCTGAAATATTAGCTTTGTTATGTTGAAGTTCTTTAGGGTATATATTAATAACCAAAGTAGAAGAGAAAGGGTTGTCAATGTTCAATATGTCATCCAGATACCGAGAGGTGTCATTCAATAACATCAGCCTGGTATCTGGTGAAAGACTCAACATGAACTCTTTTTCATAGCAATATAAAACAAATCTGCAACAAGGGGAGCACAGTTCGTACCCATTGGGATACCAACAATAGGTCTGTAAGTGGTCGTTCCATAATCGACGAAACTATTAGTGCTTCACAATCTTCTCGGCAAAATCACATAGTGTAATTGTCTAAACTGCCGTTTGTAAAAAACGCTTTAGTATTATTACAGGCCAAAAATGTAGTATTTTCAATAGCGAATTTCTTTTGAATAAGAGCAATAAGCTTGTCTTTGATAAGGTGATGTGGTAAAGTTGTTTATAGTGTAGAGAAATAGATGAAACTTGAAGTTTATTGCAAATTTTATCAAGAATGCATCTTGAAATGTTAATATACCAAAATAAATTAATCCCAAAGTTTTTAAAAGTTTTAGCACAATATTGTATAACGTGATTTTTAACGGCAGTAAGACAAGAAGTTAAAAGTTTGGAGATGTATGTTGTGGTGCAGGCACTAGAATTCGACTTAAAGCGGGCCTTATACGGATTTTTATGCAATTTAGGAATCCAGTAAATAGTTGGCAGTTAGTTTTGCTTTTCGTCTACCCCAGTCTTGAAAGTAGTGCACCGAGTGGGAACAACATCATCCTCAGTAGATTGAACTGGAGTATACGAATGAGTGCTACCGAGTTCCAGAGATAAAACATGGACGTAATGTAGGAGTGAAACAATAATTACATTATTAGCTGCTTTATCAGAAGGAACAAAAACAAATGTATTATGAAATTCTTGAATTCCCGATTTTAAATTACGAACAGAAAACCTAGGTCTCGGAGGAAGGAATGAGGAGTTAGCATTATAAAAGTTAATACGTGTGTCTATAATTTTAAAAATTGACTTTTTCCAAGTTAAAAGAGAATTTGGGTCCGCATGTTCTCTACGACACCATTTTATATTAAAATCCTCAATGGATTGGGAGATCGGAACACGACAGGCATTACAATCGATAGTTGAAGGCAATCTATACTTAGGACCTTTTGAAAACAGATGCCGAATACGTTTATCAACAATATCAAAATCACCGGTGATGACATGACCTGCTAGAGCATACCAACATTTTGATGTGTTACATTCACATTCCTTAGGAGTGTTATTTAATATATCAAGGTCAGAAACTATTTTGTTGTAGTTGAAAATAATAAATATAATAATACTAGGCATGTCAATGAAATAAATAGAGGATATTTGTTGTTTTGGAGTGAATAATATATTTTGTTTCATGGAGAAGTGAGAAAACTTTATATTTACACGAATGCAAAGCATGAGTGAAAATATAAAAGTGTTCTCACTTTGAGATGAAACAAAATATGTTATTCACAACAAATCAACAAATGTTTTTTTTATTTTATGATTTTACAAACATATTTTTAGGGAAACTATGGTAGAACAACAAAAGTAGTCCCGGCAGCTACTGTGAAATAAAACTCTATATTCCACAGTGTGGAATAACACTTTTATTTCACTGATAAAATACAGTATTTCATTGCATATCATCAAATAAATACCTTTATCAAGATATAGTATTTTTAGAAAATGCCTGACTTAATCAGACTCCTTGCTAATACGGTGTCGGAGAACATGTTGTGTATAGCAGCGTTATTCAAGGGATCTGTACGAATTCAAATTATGTCTGCTTTCTCGTCGATCAACTTCAGTGAAGAAATGGACAAAGAGGTAAGTCGTGAAAGCATAGACAGCTTTCCAGACTGTTTAAAAATAGTATGTAAATCAGCGACTGAAATAATTACACGCGATTTACAGCATGGTTCTCCGAATCCATATTGACAAGGAGTCTGATCACTTCAGACATTTTCTAAAACTACTATATATTAACAAAGGTATTGATTTATTTGATATGCCTAGTATTTTTCGAGATGCTCATGTAGTTGATTCTATCCCAAAATATTTCAAAAATTCCGAAAGTCCTGTAATTTATTATAAGTACAAAAAGCCTATTAGAAATATTATTTTCAACTACAACAAAATTGTTTCTGACCTTGATATAGTAAATAACACCCCTAAGGAATGTGAATGTAACACATCACAATTTTGCTATGCTCCTGCAGGTCATGTCATCATTGGTAACTTTGATATTGTTGATGAATGTATTCGGCATTTGTTTCCGAAAGGCCCTAAATATAGATTACCTTCAATTATTGATATTAATGCCTGTCGTGCCCAGATCACCCACTCCATTGTAGATTTTAGTATAAAATGGTGTCGTAGAGAACATGCGGACCCTAACTCGCTTCTTACCTGGCAATTCTTAAAATTATAGATACACGTATTAACGTTTATAACGCTAACACCTCCGAGACCTAGGTTTTCCTTTCGTAATATAAAATCGGGAATTCAGGAATTTCATAATAATTTGTTTTAGTTCCTGTCGATAAAGCAGCTAATAATGTAATTATTGTTTGACGCCTACATTACGTCAATGTTTTATCTCTGGAACTCGGCAGCACCAATTCGTATACTCCAGTACATTCTACTGAGGAGGATGTTGTTTCCACACATATCACTCGGTGCTATACTTTCAAGGCTCGGGTAGGCGAAAAGCAAAACAAACTGCCTACTATGTACTAAATTCCTAAATTACATACAAATCCATATACGTTCCGCTTTATTTCGAATTCTAGTGCCTGCACTGCAAAAAAGAGTATGATAATGGACCTTTGGAAACGGCCGAAACGACACATACGAAATATTGCAGTCTCGGTTTGATTGAGACTGTTCATGAGCGGTAGTGAAATATGCTAGCTACGGCTCACGCCCTCTAGCCCCGGGATGAGCCGAACTCAATATTAATAAAATCAATAGTACAACATTTTAACCATCCCGAAGATGGCATGCATAAGGCGGTGGACATGGAGTGTATTGCTTCCCCATGTCGTACGGTCCGAGTATCTAATAAAAATAAATGCCCCGAAGAGCGAAATAAACATAATGGAATTTAGTTGGGAGCAGCGGTTATGAAGCCTGCATATCACAAGTAACAGTCAAAAGACGAAATTAAAAAGCAGACAACATATCCTACAAGTGGTTAAACAATACCCAGAGCCTATATTCGGCCGGAGTAGTGGAACCACTGAATCGAAAATTAAGTAAGAAAACGAAAATAAATGAAAAAGTACCACCGATAATTAAATATAAGTATCGGGCTCAGCGATCTCCAAAGATCGAATGAATTACAGTACTGATTGCAAGCGCGGGGAGACGTTTTACTGCCGCCACACTCTACAAGCAACGCCAATGTGTTATAAAAAGGAGTATGATAATGTACCTTTGGAAACGGCCGAAAACGACACATACGAAATATTGTAGTCTCGATTTGATTGAGACTGTTCATGAGCGGTAGTGAAATATGCTAGCTACCGCTCACGCCCTCTAGCCCCTTGTTGAGCAGAACTCAATATTAATAAAATCAATAGTACAAAATTTTAACCATCCCGAAGATGGCATGCATATGGCGGCGGACATGGGGTTTATAGCTTCCCCATGTCGTACGGCGTATAGTCTCAGTATATAATAAAAATAAATGCCCCCAAGAGCGAAATAAACATAATGGAATTTAGTTGGGAGCAGCGGTTATGAAGCCTGCATATCACAACAAACACCTCCAAACTTTTAACTTCTTGTCTTACTGTCGTTAAAGATCACGTTAAACGATATTGTGATAAAATTTATGAAATCTCTGGAATTAATTTGTTTTGGTCTAAAAAAAATTCAGGAGACGTTTTTGATAACATTTTTAATAAACGTCATGTTTCATATATAAGCACTTATGATTTCTCTACACTATGTACAACTTTAACACATCATCTTATCAAAGACAAGCTAATTTCTCTTATTTAAAAAACATTCGTTAGAGAAAATACTTCATTTCTGCCTTGTAATACTATTCAAGCGTTTTTATTAACGGCAGTTTAGACAATTATAATATGTGGACTTGCTATGAAGTTTGTGAAGCACTCATCTTCCTATTAGATAATATTTTCGTCAGGTATTGAACCACCGTTTATAGACAAATTGTTTGTATCCCTATGAGTACGAACTGTGCACCACTTATCGCAGATTTGTTTTTATTTTGCTATGGAAGAGATTTCATGTTGAGTCTTTCACCCAGGCAGATGTTATTGAAGCCTTTAATGACACCACTCGGTATCTGGATGACATATTGGACATTGACAACCGTTTCCTTCCAACTATGGTTAATAATATTTATCATAAAGCACTTCAGCTTAACAAAGCTAATATATCTGATAATAACGCTTCTTTTCTTGATTTAGATCTCTCGGTTGAACATGGTGAACAAATTAGAAAAATATATGACACGAGAGATGATTTTAATTTAGACATTGTTAATTATCCCCACTTGGATGGCGATGTTCCCCGAGCAACTTATTATGGGGTGTATGTGTCTAAACTTATACGATTGTCAAGAGCTTGCAATCGAGTTGAGGACTTTAATATTCGTAATCTTTGTATAACTAAAAAGCTACTCAATCAGGGTTACCGTTACCATAAACTTCGTAAAACCTTTGCAAAATTTTATTATCGTAACTCTGAACTTCTTTCCAAATATAAAATGATATATAGGGTCCTATAGAAACCACAGCGTCCGAACGCAATGGCATCGTAGGTCCGCACTGTACTGCAAACAAGGAAAATAAACTACAATGAAAGAGACAAAAAACAACAGAAAGGGTGGTGAAGACAGGGTTACCGACTTGGAACGGTCAGTAGGCAATAAGGCCTACTGGTTAGCTTGAATCGATTTTATATGCTCACAATCCTCGCTATTATCCTGTCTTCAGCGCCCAAATAGACAAGACAGTGTAAACAAAACTACATCCCATCAAAAGGAATTCTCTAACAATAAAGTCCACATCCAGAGAAACTAACTAAAGATACACATACAAAATAATAAACATCTCAGGATGTATCCAGAATCGTACTGAACAACCATAGTAGTTGCAGCTAAAGAGAAAACCAATCTAGGGTACGACCAGAAAACCCGAGGGAAGAAATCTCATGCACCCACCTCCCTAAGTTGGGTTTCAGTAGGTACAATCATAGAGTCCCAAGAGGTAGTCCAGTCATAAAAGTAATTTAAGGACTCTTCTGCGACAAGGACTATCACAACCTGACTTCTATGTTGATGGGATTTATACACCTCGTAAGATTCTTGGTCATGATCACTTTCATACTATCTTTGTTAAACTTGCTAAACAATTAATTAAAAGAGGTTATGACCCTATCATTTTGCAACGTACTGCTTGGTGGTTGACCCTTTTACAGTCCGCCACTATGCTTTCCTCTTTAATTGTACGATGACTGGACAGACTGTGGACACTATGATGACGCCTACCTAAAGCCCAATGGGACGGTGGCGTTAATGTTTGTCTATGATTTTTCTTGTCGTGCCCTTAATGGTTTATTCTCTTGTTGCTCTGACTTCTACCAAGTCATTGAATACCTTCTCATTGAATACCTTCATTGAGGCTTTCTAGGCTATTGTTTTTTTTGTATTATATTTACACGAGCATGTTTGTGATTTACTTATTTGACTTATTTCTTTATTTACACTGTCCCGTTTAACTGAGATGAAAATATGGTAAGTGTGAGGTTTGGTGCACCCTAGAACCCGGTTTAAACCCCGGTGGCCTTGTGACCAATGACCGTTCCAAGGCGATAAACCTATTATCAACCCTTTTGTGTTTGTGATGTCGTTTGCATTTTTCATTACTTGTGCCTTCTCGTTTGTCTGTTTGCGTGTTTCGTTTGTGTTTTTTTGTTGACTGTTGTCCGTGAATGCTTCTTTCCCTGTCCGATATTTTTATACGTCTTTATATTGCCTATTGATGCTGCCTTGTTGGTTAGAGATTACATCATGGCGGGGATTACTTTAATTACACTGTCCTGTTTTAATGGGTTGACAGTAGGGTAAGTGTAAGGTTTGGTGTACCCTAGAACCGGTTTAAATCCCCAGGGTCCTTTGTTGCCACTGACCTTCCAAGGCGGTATCCCTATTGTCAACCCTTTTGTGTTTGTTTTGCCGTTTGCATTTTTTATTACTTTTGCCTTCTCGTTTGTCTGTCGAAAGACAAAGGCAAAAGTAATAAAAAATACAAACGACATCACAAACACAAAAGGGTTGACAATAGGGCTACCGCCTTGGAACGGTCAGTGGCAAAGTAAATATCATTCTGTGAAAAACGAAATAAGGACCAAATTAGTAGTTATCAGAGATACGAAATAGAATCGTATGAACGATCCATAGGAAATAATATTTGTAAACTAACGGACGGTTAAAAATGGTCCAAAAGTCGACAACATTGTCTAATACTAGATCACGAGGAAAGTTAAGGAAAATCCTAATAAAACGGACCAAAATGTCGATGAGCACAAAACCTTCAACACGGTATAAGAAACACAGGTGTTTAATGAAAACTGGAACAATGAATGTCATACAATCCCTGTGGGATGAAACGATAACAATATGGATGGGATGTACGGGGCTTTTTACGATCGCCAACCGGCACAAACAACACTATTGTGACATTAATTATAGATATAAAAATAGAACAGGAAAAGTAGCATTGAAGTACGTCAACCACAAACACACACAGAAACGAAACGATTATATCATAATCAAGGATCTTACAAAGTTTGTAAATCACGTCACCATAGAAATCAGATTGTGATAGTCCTTGTCGTAGAAGAGTTCTTACCTTACTTTTATATTTAGAAAGAAGATCAGGTTACGATAATAACATTTTGCAAAGGTTTTAGTAAGTTTTAGGTAACGGTAGCCCTGATGGAGTAGCGTTTAAGTCATACAAATATTACGAATATTAAAGTCCTCAACTCGAGTAAAAGCTCTATAAAAACGAATAAGTTGAGACACATAGACCCCATAAGAAGTTGCTCGGGGAACATCCAAACATATCAAAATTAAAATCATCTCTCTTGTCATATATTTTGCTAATTATTTCACCATTTTCAAGGGAGAGATGTAAATCGCGAAAAAAAAACGTTAGTATCGGAAATATGAGCTGATTAAGTTGAAGTTCTTTAGGGTATATATTATTAACCATAGTAGACAAGAGAGGGTTGTCAATGTTACATAAGTCCTCCAGATACCAAGAGGTGTCATTAAAGGCTTCAATAACATCTGCCTGGGTATCTGGTGAAAGACTCAACATGAACTCTCTTTAATAGCAAAATAAAAAGAAATCTGCGACAAGGGAAGCAAAGGTCGTACCCATAGGGATACCAACAATTTGTCTATAAACGGTCATTCCATACCTGACGAAAATATTATCTAATAGGAAGATGAGTGCTTCACAAACTTCATTATTGTTAGCTTCATTCCAAGGCGTTGTAGTTGTGGGCACAATTCCCCCTATATCTAGGTCATTATATCCGCGGAAACAATGGCCGATGCGGACACAATGACTTCCATCTCCTTCGCATTTCAAACGTTGTAATATTAAAAAGATAGGATCCTAATTACTAGAAAATATGATGAAAGTATGTATATAGTTTTATATGTATGTGTATGTGACATGATATGCTAAACAAATATATCTGTCTGTCTGTTTGCCAAAACAAATCACAGACCAATACACTACGAAAGTTGGTGTCATATTCGAAAACAAGAAAATAGTAAATACTTTACCTTTACTAGTTTTACAAAATAAGCCGGTTGTACATAATCTTTTATGAACGCACGCAAATTAAAAAAGTGTAAGCCAGTGAGCAATAATAGCACTCCACAGAACAGTCTTGTACGAGTCACTAAAGTCATTCTGGTAAAGATGTGAATGTGAAACACAACAATTGTATGTCGTGTATCTATTATAACACGAAGCAGTGCCCAACAATACAACTCGTTCCCTACAACCTCGCATGTATCGCCTTTTCTCGTAAGCATATTTTGTTTTCAAGAACAATTGTACTAGATTGTTTGTGCGCATGTGCATATCGATTAGTTACCACGGAAGCGTTAGTTACGAAAGGTGTCCGTTAATTATTTTAAATCGTTTAATTTGTCCACCAATTATAACTAAACAAGCAAATTCAGAGAATTATGGTCCACCGCCTGATAAGAACCGCCAGTGTAAACATCAGTTGATATATAGTAGACATCGAAATCTGCCGAGATAGTATGTCCATAAACATCAAACCAGTCTTATCAAAATTGGATTATAAATGTTAAAGTTATTGTGCGGAAACAGCAAACATCTTCAATTTCAAACATCTATGTCCCATAATTCCAGATATATAGGTACGATCAGGCTGGTTATCGAACTTAGATATTATTGTCACAAATTGATATTGTGTAGCGCGTGTTTTTTTGTCCATTTCACTTGTAGTACAAAGTGACACATTGTTTACGCCATGATTTTACCTATTGATCTTTTGAAATACGTTCACCGTTTGCACGAGATTAGTGGATGCACGGGCATTGTAACGCCTGACTACGTGGGTAAGACAAAACGGCTTTAAGGTTTGTAAATAACGTTCATACGCGCATTAATGCATGTAAAAGGTATAAGCAGGATATTTTTCATCTTTCTAAAGTGGCAAAATTATGTAAGGATATTCCGTGTCGAGTTTCTAAGTTATTCTGTACTCATGGCCAGCTCGTGGAGAACGTGCATGATTACCGGTTTGGGATTGGGTGTTCGTACACAATTATCATTGTTGTCAGACTGCAGCTGGAGGAAATATTCAACAAATTGAATTGACGAATAGTCGAAGCAGATGGTGAGATGGGCATTGTTACACAACCTAATGAGGTAAGCAAAAACGTTAATGCTTTTTATTTTACAAACTGTATTCCTGGTGGCACCTGTCTTTTATTGTAATCTTGTTGTACTTCCGAGATGGTCCTTTACATTATTTTTAACAATTACGTTTGAGCAAGCAGATACAGCATACATAGTACATTAACTAGGTTGTTTGTTTGTTTGTTTGTTTGTTTGTATGTATGATGTTTTACGTCATTTTCAACACATGTCAGGTTATATATGACGGTCGATGTTTTTGTGGTGGAGGCAGACTACTCACTTTTCCTGGGTAGAACCAGTACTATACACCTCCCGCCATCCGTAAGAATCGACGCCTTCTCACAGTGGGATTCTTAACTAGACTGAAGATAGTAACAATATTCTATATTTATTATAATGTAAGATTGAATATCGAATCAGATGTTAAATTATTATGACGTTTTATATTAGATGGCGAAAAGATGATACTATAAATGAAATTATATTATGACGTTTCCAAAGCTATTAAGATATATACTGATTCCTTAAAGGAAATTGGGAGTTCTTAAAAAGGTGGAAAAAGGTGAAAGAATCGGAAGATAAATAAAGATATAACATGTATAACAACTTGAGGTTGTCTAAAATGGATGTAGGTGCCACTATTCCATTTTGAGCAAAATGACATAAACATTCTAAATAACCATATATGACATATTGATCAATATAACTTAAGGCAAACAAATTAAAAGAAATTACTGCAAATCCTTCACTAATCATATAATGCATTAAAACCGTAACTTATTATTCATACAGTTGATGTGATTTGTTTCCTATAAATCAGTAAATTATGAATATTTCATATCTGGTAAAGTAGAGCTATGACGCCATTATTCTTAAGAGTTAATGAGCGGAAACGGCAAAATTCTTCAATTTTCAAAAATCCGAGGGCCATAGCTCTGGCCTAATATTGTGATCTGGCTGGTTATCGAACTTACCCTAGATAGTATGGCCATAAATAGTGTCCTAACGTTTCTTTAAGAGCGGATTATAAATCCGTTATAGATATTGGTCGAAAGCGAAAAATGGAGCTGGAACGACGGCCGGAAATGCAAATACAAAAAGGCCACCGCCTTTTGCCTGTGAACAACAAATATCTATTATCGGTTCATTTGACTTTAATAAATAATGGGCGTTCTGATCAAACTTTAATTTGTCAGATGAAATGAGGGAAATATAGCGATATGGCTGCGTAAATAGTTCGAAAATCCTTTTAATGTTGTTATTACTGTTACGGTTCATAGATATCTAACAGGGTAGATTTATGTTGCACTGTCCGACATGTTAGCGAAGCCGGTAGAGCAAAGGAACGGTAGTGTGAAATTCTCGGGTTCGAGCCCCGCCCGGATTCACGTTTTCTGTGTCGTGGTGATATACATGCAGCGTTATATCAAGAGGTGTTTATTGCCCCGAATAAAAAGGTAGATATAAAAAGTTGACTAACACGTGCGAACTTGCGGTGTAATGGTTAGTACATCGGATCGTGCATTTTATCCCAGCGTGGACCGAATTTGGATTAATTCTTGAAATATTTAAAACAGAATATCATACCTGATCAGTCATTCGCATGAGACTATCCAAGTAGATAGTAGAACAGGAAATGTAGCATTCAAGGACAACAGTCAACCAACAACAAGCATAGAAACAAACAACAAGTATAAGGATGCATAAAGGGCAAGGTATAATGCGCTTATGTCGCTAGATAATCGACATACTTGTTTATCAAATATGTTTCTTGGACATATACGGATTATAATTTCAAAATTAAGATACTAGTTTAATAATTATACTAGTTGTATAGTCATATCACATGATGTCTACATGTAAAAGTGAGCTTATTGCTCAGCAAACACTGGAACACCAGGCCGTAGACATACGGATGACGATTATACACATTGTCCTTAGTGCCTCATCTTTTTTCCAGTGATTTGAATTTGACTTCTGAAAATGAAAATAAATGACAGACTGTTAGAGTTAATACCATGTTTATGCACATATATTATATTTGTTCATTTATAAAAGTTACAATCGAACACCGCTGCAACAGCTGGTTATAATCTGTCTTTACAGAATTATACAGCTATAAACAGTATGTACATCAATTATGACACACTGGAATACCATGCTGTAGACATATGACATTATACACTACCCATTCAAATTATACTGACACGGATACTGCGCAATAACTTCAAAACCCATAACACTCACACTTAACAAACTTCATAGGTACTTTGCCTTTGACTCTAGGAGGAATCCTATTGTATATGGAGTCGAATGTCAATTTCGCCATGACCTTATACAGGCATTCTGCCAATAATTTTAAAACCACAAACCCACACTCATGAAACTTCATATGTAATAGGTACACTACCCTTGATGAGAGGAGGAACCACACTGTGTTTTGGGTCAGTAGGTCAAGGTTTGCTGATGTAACTGAGGTATGTAATGCGACATATATGCCCGCTAAGTGAGGCTCTTGTTTTAGGATAGTTTGCTTAATAAAGTGTTGCATTGTTTGAAGTTAAAATAGTCATAGAAGAAAACGTGGACAAGAGAGTCTGTATCGCTCTACTGGCTGTACACATTTGATGGAATTAAAAGTTTAAAACCAAGATTCCATGCTCTAAACAAGGGAGCCAAAATGGCCCTGGATAGCTCATCTGATGATCATCGCAAAGATGCAAAAAAATTCAAAAGAGCTTTTACTTTTGTAACAGAATGAGATCACGCAGCCTATGGAAAATTGTCAAAAGAGCTTTTACTTTTGTAACAGAATGAGATCACGCAGCCTATGGAGTGCTATTTCAAATTCCCGAGCACGCCTGAAAATGTTCAGGCCTAGTGTATATATGGTTGTAGAGTGGGTATCTCAAGTTATGACTCAGATGATTTGTTCCAATGGGTGGGGATGCTTGTTGGGTGGTTATATCCGTATCATGCCCACTATGTGTATATATGGTTATAGGGTGGGATCTCAACAGTTTTCAAGTTATGTTCCAAAATAGGAAATATTTTAAGGTTTTTACCAATATAAGAATATTTAAAACACGTGACCCCTTGGTCGGTCCCATATCAACCCCTGGGGCGGGGCAAGATTTGACCATTTGAACGAACTTGATAAAGTACTATAAGCTTATCATAACCTTCAGCAATTGCCTCCCTCTTTGTAGAATATATTCGTAATTTGGTTAAAAACTTGCAATACACACACGGCGGACAGAATGAACACCGTATACATGGTATATACATCGTTAAAATATATTGTGTACAGTTGATTTAAAATTAAAACCGCAAGGTGCTCAGTAAAGCTGCGTGGCCAAAACCGACTGGAATGTCGCCAGGGAGGCTTGTCCGATGGATGCCGGATACAGGCTGTTCCACAAAATGATAGAGTGTTTAACGAAGCTATACTGCTGTGTTGGTTCGGAGTTGGCTGTATATTTCGTTCTCAATTGGAAAGGTATAAGACAGTTTGCTGGGTTGATATCTACGAGGCTTTGTGCGATTTTATACATCCCAGTGCAGCGTGCCTTTCCTCCTCTGCTAGTCAATGTATCCCAGCCTAGGTCTTGTAGCATGGTTGTGACGCTGCTTGTCCTGGAGTAGTCATTCTAACAAATCTAGCAGCTCTACGCTGTATCATTTACAGTTGGTTTATGTGGCTGCCAAAATGTAGAGACTATATTGTAGCCGTGAATTCGATGGTAGGTCGGACGCATGTCTTTGAGGCTTGGGCTTTGGCAGAGGGTGAGCTTGCAAGGATGTTTACGAGAAGAAATGCCGTTGTTGAGTTTGCTTTCTTAGTGATGCTTCTTATGTGGGTTCCACAACAGAGGTATTTAGTGATGGTGACCCCAGTGTATTTGGCATTGTTGTTTTTAAGGTTGGTCCATGTTACTCTGTATGTAGTAGGTTGTTTTATTTTGTTGATGTGGATAACCTCGCATTGGTTAAATGTAATATGTGAGATCTCTATATCTTGTGGTTTCAGAGAAGGCGTTTTTTATGTTTTCCCTATATAAAGAAATATAAAAATATCGGACAGGGAAAGCAACATTCAAGGACGACAGTCAACCACAAAGCACAAAACAAACACGCAAACAGATAAACGAGAAGGCAAAGTCTATGTAAAAGATGTGAACCTGGGTGGGGGAGTCAAATTTGACCCCGATGCTCACCATTTGAACAAGAAGCAGTCTGAGAGACAGCCATATCCCCCGCTGCAGTGTTTCTTTGCTATATATCTGTAGAACCCATAATTGGGTGCTTTGTTTAAACGAAGTTGTATCACTGCACATAAAGTAAAATGAAAACAAAATGTATGTATAACATTACAAAAGGCAGTGACTGCACTCTGCACTTCCTCTCATTGCCCTTCACCATTGTTTGAAGTTTCATTCCAGTCCCATTAGTAGTTGTTAAGCTATGCACTCGACAAGAATAATAAGTATAAAATAAAAAAGGGCAATAACTTCTATTTAAATAAACATATAGTTATTGTTCTCCACATCCTCTTATTGTTCTTTGTCATTGTGTTTCATTGCAGATCTATTAGTAGTTTTGTAGCTATGATTCGGACAATAATTTGATGTATAGAATTACAAATGCCAATAACGCTATTGTCCATAAAGATCGAGTTATGATTATTGCAATCTTCACTTCATCTACTAGAACTCTTTCATTGTGTGATGTTTCATTCCAGTCTAATAGTTTTTGAGATATGTTCTGGAGGAATTAAAATTACAAAGGGCAATAACTCTAGTTAAAATGAAGACAGAGTTATGGTTATTTCACTCTGCACATCCTCTCATTGCCCTCTATCATTGTTTGAAATTGCGTTGCAATCTCTCTAGTTCTGAGTTATTGAGCGGACACAAATAATACGTCTAAAATTACTAAGGGCAAAAACTCTAATTTAATTGAAGGCAGAGTTATGGTTCTTGCACTCTGCACGTCCACTCATTGCCCTCTATCATTGTGTGCCATTTCATTGCAGTCCCACAAGTCGTTTTCTAGTGATGGAGTGGACACGAATTATAAGTATAACATTACAAAATGAGTTATGGTTCTTGTGATCTGCACGTCCTCTTTTGCCCCTCTATTACTGCGTGAAATTACGTTGCAGTCTCTCTAGTAGTTTTTGAGTTATTGAGCGGACAAAACTATACGTATACAATTACAAAGGGCAATAACGCTAATTCAATTGATGACAGAGTTATGGTCCTTATGCTCTGCACGTCCTCTCATTGCCCTATGTCATTGTTTGAAATTTCATTGCAGTCCCAAAAGTAGTTTTCGAATTATGGATACCAAGTCTTATTGCGAATGCCGTTGCCGTGTTCCGGTTGAATGATGTTTGGTGGAGTTATGGCACTTTAAAGGTTTTAATACACAAACCTTGTCAGGACTTGTTCTCTTGAATCTCTTTCCAGACCGCAATGAAACTTGGCAATGATGATCAATACGAAGTCTTATTGCGCATGTCGCTGCCGTGTTCCGGTTGAATAATTGTTGGCAGAGTTATGGCCCTTTAAATGTTTTACTACACTAATGTTTTCCCAACTAGTTGTTCCTGAACCGCTGGTCGGATTTCAATGAAACTGTACCAAGCCTAATTGCGCATATCGTCGCTGTGTTCTGGATGTTTGGCAGAGTTATGTCCCTGTAAAGGTTTTATTACATAAACTCTTTGTCCGCACTAGTTCTCCTGATTCCCTAGCCAGATTTCAACACAACTTGGCAAATACGATCTGTATCAAGCCTAGTTGCGCATATCTTCGCTGTGTTCCGAATAAATTATTTTTGGCGGAGTTATGGCCCTTTAAATTTTTTAATACACACAATTTGTCCAGACTATTTCTCCTGAACCCCTAGCTGGATTTCAGCAAAACTTTGCAAGGATGTTCAGTACCAAGCCTAGATGCGCATATTATCTTTGTGTTCCACGTGAATGATTTTTTTGCGGATTTATGGTATTTTCCCAGTGGGGTACATATCTGATTTTATCAAAAACAACCTCTAGTTTGTTAGAGAAATTGTTAGAGAAATCATGACGTCGTTTGTTGTTTATGTGACGTCAGCTACGTTACGCGTCTGTAACACATTCGCACTACAAATAATTTGACCCTTAAACCAAATGTACCGTTACTAACATGCATTTTATAAAGTAAGATCTCAAATAATGATAAATATTTAAGGTGTCTGAACATATCATAATATACCATGCAAACAACTGGGACTAAATATTTTACTTTACACAAACACTGTGATTTGGTCCTCATTTGCATATATATTACACTAGTCATGTCTTTATTACACTCCCAAAATCCATGATATGTAATGAAACATTTTCCAGCATCATGCTGCCTTACGGTCCAAATCTCGGCTTGGGTATCCATGTTCTGTTTATATATTGTCTTGCGACATCCCGCAAAACGCAGTTTATGTTTCTTTTAATGGATTAAGTCTGTTTGTCAATATGGTAATCGGCACTATGTCCTCGTAATGGAATGTTTGTCCGCTCTTTAAAGATTTGTATCCACAAGCATGAAATGGTAGACTGTCAATGGTGAGAAGAGGACCACTATCCATTTTCCGGTCAATATGTTCAAGGTCAAGGTCACCATGGTCATGATGTATGTCTGGGTGTATATTCGTCGACCCTTCCGGACGAGTTCTAGTTTTTTATCCACTCTACATAGTACATGTGTCATAGGATGGATGAGTGGGGTAAGGATTGACGAAAGTACATGACCCTTTTACAAATTGTAATATTTATATGATCAAATTAAGTTGTCTAATCAAGCTATAATAAGATTAACTTATAATGTTCTGTGATGCTGTTACTTCTGCTTGTAGTCACTGTTCATTCTCATTACTGGGTCAATTGTTAAATGTTGCACTTAAAAACTCCGACGTTGTTCACAGCACCTTTCACTCAATGTCCACTTGTCTTCGACTTAAGGACTATCCCCCTTCGTCCGCTTCGACGTTGAAAACACCACTGTTTGTCCTTGTCTGCACCATGTACCATCTGCTTCGGTTTATCTACCCCGTATGCACATTGTCTCAATGTTTCAACCATCATGTCGGCCTAGACCTCTATTGCAACGCTAGCCCGTCACCGCAATCTGACAATAGCATGTACATAATAACGTTATAAAGCTCCGATTACTGGACCTAGTAAGTAAGCCAGTCGTATACTTATTCAACAACTCCGCCTATGCACATTTATCATGGCCCAATAATGACCCTATATGACCACCATATATTACAGCCACAAATACTCTTTTAAATAACCATTTAACTTGGCTAGGCACGTATTAATTACATAATAAGTCGAGGTATCGTAAATGTTCAGGCGCGTAGCGTGCCATACTCATTTACTCACGTGAGTAAACTTTTCAAACGAAGGCTCAAAAAATAAAAAACTCGAAAAACGCAATAAAATGGTGAGTCATAATTTTCAGTTCTAAGGTGAATGAAATGTTAAGGACTAATGGTATTTTCGACAGGATTTAAATCTTTCATCCTGACCCTAAAATGCACCAGAAGTCACGTACGAGCGTTTTTTTTTTTTAAATTTCCCGGGGGAGGCCACCCGGACACCCACCAGCGGTAGGGAGACAACCCCCTGTAATGTGTTATTTGTTAGTATATTTTGAAATGACCTCTTCCAGCTTTTTATCAGTCAATATTTCCTCATAAATAACACATGATTGACAATTGCATATTTTCCCCTTTTTTTAGAGGCAGAAGAATTGAGAGAATAATAAGAAGGAATTAAGGTTCGAGGTAAAGACTTTAAAACCCATCCAGGAGTGGGTGGAGGCCGGGGTCAGCAAGAAGGTTATTGACTGTCTTAAGAAGTAACACAACTTTGAGCTCATAGTATGTTAGTATACATTCAAATCTGTATTAAGCGACAATTGAAGGGAAGAGAAAAATCAGTCTCAACACATGTAGTTCTCCTAAGAGGAAGCATTTTAATTTAAAACAATGCAATTGAGAACTGATAAGATGGTCTTTTAATTCAAGTGGTCTCTTGATAGAAGTGGTCTCTTGATCAAGTTTGACTGTACATCAAGACTAAACAAGCGTAAAAGCTAATACATGTACAGATTTACGTAGATCCTGTGGATAACATTTTATTTTGTACATGATGTTGGAGGGGACTGGCCATCAATATATAGCACAGAGGGCAATCTCTGTACCCTTCCATGTACGATTATAGTCAAGGCCCTGCATTCTAGTAACTTTTCAGTTTAAATCGCTCAAGCTCAGCTATAAAAACGTTGTTAATGGTCATGTGACTACTTGAAACTTTACACAAAATTAATAAAGATAAACAAATATGACAGACAGCTTCCCTTAAAGTTTCGTAATGGAAAACACTCATTGGAAAAGAAATATTTTAGTTTTAATCATCAGCATGGGCTTTTGGCCTGAACAAGTCTCGTGTGTATCATTGGACACATTTACTATGTGATTCCACTACTTGTCAATTTATGAAAAAGGGAAGACATGTTACTTTTCTGTAGCCAACAAAGAAAGTGGGCTTCAAATTATTCGCTCCTCCACATCATCAACACATGTATACGTCAATTTTATTGCGAAACTCCATTTGTGATAGATTAAGGGTGAACTTTTGTATTGCAATTGTTTATTTGAAGCACTTGTTGATATTGATAAAACTCATGCTATTGTGTTAGAGTTATAAAATGGAGTAGATGTATATGTTTCTTATATTTTGTCACTGTCTACACGCAGTTTCAATTATTATGTGCAGCTCTGTGTACGAATAACTGATTACCACAGAAGTTCAACTATATATTAACGTGTATAACTTATTGCTCTCCCTACACACGGATACATACCTTTACCTGGAATATGTTTTTAGTTTCAATACACAGATTGAGAGAACGTGCTTAGACCTAAAATTAAAATCTGATGATGCGGAGGGTGGGGTGGGGATGAAGAGGAGGTAGTCGGATGGGTGCTGGGGCGGGGCAGATTGGGCTGGGGGTACCAGGAGCAAACCACATAAAATCTGATTGTTTGGTTGTTTTTGTGGTTGTTGGTTGGGAAGGGGTTTGTATGGAGGGATTTAGTTATCATAAATCCATAAAATAAAATCTACTTTTTACAGAAAAAAATCGCCGGGTGCATGCATCCTCCCCATGGGCGGATAAAGGATTTGTGATTGGGGTTGAGGCGCAACTTAAAAAACAATAACAACCAAAACACACACACGCACGCACGCACGCACGCACGCGCGCACGCTCACACCCGAACACCCGCACTCCCATACGCGTTCTATCCAGCTAATTAGGTGGGGGCGCGGTTGTTATCAGTTTTCTTTTTAAAAGTCGTGCCCTTACCTCCCTTAACAGGTCGTGAGCTGGGCTTGAACGTGGATTGTTAGTTTACTATTAGCGGTAAGACTGAAATTTGATTTTTATTCATCTTGACATTTGTCATTGCTGA
Organism: Cyrtodaria siliqua; assembly: GCA_037043455.1. Lineage (NCBI taxonomy): Eukaryota > Metazoa > Mollusca > Bivalvia > Adapedonta > Hiatellidae > Cyrtodaria > Cyrtodaria siliqua. The sequence continues at coordinate 165,438 of JAWPHD010002661.1, read as the reverse complement.
AGGGACAGTGTTTGTCTGAATTCCAGATAACGCAAGACAGGCAGAAGTGGTCTATAACCCACTTCCTCGACTGCATGAAGCGTTATAGGGACCACGGACCCGTAACAATAAAGGACCCTCTAGTAAAAACTCATGATGAGGCTTTTAGAAGCCATGTCTCATTACTTGCCGGATTATAGAAAAATTAGTCTCTAGTTCAAGAATCAATAGCATTGTGATTAAACATGAATATGTTTTATATATTTATTCATTTATTTATTTATTTATTTATTTTTTATTTATTTTTTATTTATTTATTTATTTATTGTTGATTGATTGATTGATTGATTCTTTTTATTTTATTTTCTATTTTTATTTATTTATTTTATTGATTGATTGATTTTTTATTTTTTTATTGATTTATTTATTCATTTATTGATGGATTGATTGATTGTTTGTTTGATTGATTGATTGATTGATTGATTGATTGTATTCATTCATTCATTCATTCATTCATTCAATTTATTTATTTATTTATTTAAAACAATAGTTATTTATTAATTTATTGATTTATATTTATTTATTGATTGTATTCATTCATTAATTCATTCATTCATTCTATTTATTTATTTATTTATTTATAACAATAGTTATTTATTGATTTATATTTATTTATTTATTTATTGATTGATTGATTGATTCATTCATTCATTCATTGTGTGTGTGTGTGTGTGTGTGTGTTTATTTGTGTGTGTGTGTGTGTGTGTGTTTGTGTGTGTGTGTGTGCGTGCGTGTATTTAAGAATTATGTTTTTGCAAATAAACAGACTGGTAGAAAGGGGTGGTTATTAAGCTAAAGGACATTTTTGTTTTTAAAAATAGTAAGTGATAATGTCTAGGCTAGCTATGTGATAGATGTCTCTAGCACCCTCTCCCTCATCATCTAGACATTATCACTAACTATTATTAATTGAAAAATAACTGAATATCTTAATGTATGTCGCTTATATGGCTTCTCCCCTGTATGTATACTCACATTCAACTACTGTTTTTAGAAAAAAATGACGGATGACAGAGACATCGTATTCCTCTTGTATACTGATATGTATCCGCTAGTACAGGAGGTAATTTTCTACTGAACTAAATTCGGTAACTGGTGGTATACATAAAATTAAAGGATGATAAAAGCATCTCTCTCTTAGACAGCTCCCTAGACATTATCACTTTCTATCATTTAACGAAATATAACTGAATGTGTGACTTATATGTATTCTCACATTCTCCTACTGCACGCACGCACGCACGCACGCACGCACGCACGCACGCACGCACGCACGCACGCACGCACGCACGCACGCACGCACGCACGCACGCACGCACGCACGCACGCACGCACGCACGCACGCACGCACGCACGCACGCACGCACGCACGCACGCACGCACGCACGCACGCACGCACGCACGCACGCACGCACGCACGCACGCACGCACGCACGCACGCACGCACGCACGCACGCACGCACGCACGCACGCACACACACACACACACACACACACACACACACACACACACACACACACACACACACACACACACACACACACACACACACACACACACACACACACACACACACACACACACACACACACACACACACACACACACACACACACACACACACACACACACACACACACACACACACACACACACACACACACACACACACACACACACACACACACACACACACACACACACACACACACACACACACACACACACACACACACACACACACACACACACACACACACACACACACACACACACACACACACACACACACACACACACACACACACACACACACACACACACACACACACACACACACACACACACACACACACACACACACACACACACACACACACACACACACACACACACACACACACACACACACACACACACACACACACACACACACACACACACTGCTGCCTTCCAAGCCATGTAGGAATACGTGGTAATGATAGAGCTGATAGTGCTGCTAATGCAGCATTAGGTTTACATATATCTAATACCAAATTACCTTATACTGATTTTAAAAGTTGTATCAACACATATATTCGTAACTCTTGGCAAGGCGCTTAGGACTTGTCGGTGAACAATATACTCCATTCCATTACACCGTTACTTAACTTCCCCTTCGAAGTTTCACAGTGCCTTGCCCGAATAATGAACGGTGATTACCCAAAAGCCCTCATTTGGAAAAAAAATATTGCTTGCAAAAAGTTTTTTTTTTTTTTATAATTTAATATTTTATTTCACAAGAAAACATTTGTAAGTCATATCATACAATAATGCATAACGATATTATCAAGATACATATATTCTATCAAACAGTATTTTATTCATGACATGTTCATAGACTTAATCAACAAAGATTTCCAGTGAAACAGTTTAGTTATGTAGAGAGTAGATGAAGAAAATAGTTCATAGAAGAAAGGAAGAGAAGTAAGACAGACACATAATACAGATGGAAGAAGTGAAAATGTACGATGAAAGAAGTAGAGTTTCGGTTTGTCTAATTTGGTGTCTAATAATTATACTTAATCGATCAGTTAATAAAGTTTCGCCATTTTGTCTCATGGGTCTCTAATTTATCGTTCGCAAGTGCTATACATTTTTCAATTTCGATTCGTCTGTATAGATAAGTCTTGAAACAAATAAATTTAGGAATGGTGTTTGTGCATTTATTTCTAAAAATAAAATACTTTCCACTAATAATCAAGAAGTTTTTTATAGTGTTATTGATAGAAAAATCTGTTATGCCAAAAGATATAGTGTCAAAGTTCAAATCTATGAATAGGTTTAAGCCGGAAATGTATGTTTTTAACTCCGACCAAAACGTTTGAGCAATATTACATTCCCAGAACAAGTGATTTACAGATTCAATATGCATACTGCTTGCAAAAAGTTAGGGTAAACGAAAAGTCAAGTATGCATACACACTTGTGAGAAACCGTTTAAGATTAAATATCACAAGTTATGACTATATTGTCCCTTTCGCTTATCAAGGAAGTGACATAATCAATTTATTTTGCCTTTCGGGAGTTTACTGACGCTAGCTGTTCATATTGTCCTTAAGTACAGTACTGAAGCAATGGAAGCTAGTAGGTGATATTTTCGCAGAGTTTAGTATTGACCGTATCCGTTTTGTTAACTGAGGACAGTACTGACACATAATTTAAAAGAATATAATTATTGTATTAAAGCAGATTATTAAAAACAAACTGTAGCTTAATTGCCATACTTTCTTCTGGCTTTATAAATTAACACTAAGTTTATGTTTATATACAAGCATTTTATTCCTTAATTAAATTATGACTTGCGGAATACTGTTGTTATATCTTAGTTATCTTATCCATGCATGTACACATGTACAGGTGATAAACACATAAAGTAAGCAAAATATTCGGATAGGGTGGGTGATGGCGAGGGAATATACTCTGCCCATCACTCTCAGATAAGGGGAAAGGATCACAGGTTATGAATATATCGTCACTTTCGCATACGTAATTTATTTTGTCATTCAGGACTTTACTGACGCTAGCTGTTGATATTTTCCTAGAGGACAGTACTGAAGCGATGGAATCTAGTAGGTGATATTTTTGCAGAGTTTAGGTTTTTCGCACTGAGTACAGTACTGACACATGCTTTAAAACAATATAATTGTAAAAGTAAAACTGATCATATAGCGTATCCTATTGTTTAATTGCCATACCTTTCTTCTGGCTATATACATTAACAGTAAGTTTATATGCAAGACTTGGATTTCTTAAGAAAATTGTGACTTGCAGTAGGGTAGCAGCCTTGATATTTTTCTACATCTATTAAATATTTGGTAACGCATGGCAACAAAAATTGGTACGTCATCTTTCGGCAACGTCAAAAAAAATTAAATGTCCGCCATTTTGTTTTGTTTTTAAAACATATAATTTGGAAGATTTTGACAATTTTTGATCATAAAATTTCATTTCCAGTTTAAGTTTCGTGATTTTTGGCTGTATCGACTTTTTTTCCAGAAGCTTTACTGCGTGATAAATGCAGACCCTTTTTGTAAAATGTCGAAGCGAGTGGCGATAACTCTAAAATATGCCATTTTTAGGATACATTTAAAATGACAACAATCGTGTGTTTTTTGTTAAATAAAATACGAGGAGATACTTGAATTGTTGTTTTCGCTCACATATCACATGTATTTTGCTGCATGTCGCGAAAAGCATGCTATTTCTTTATCAAAAGTACACGAAAATACGAGTTGTTACTAAACTGTAATTTTGATCGCAAGAACTGCAGGCGCGTATTCGATGGAGCGGGTAGTATTGGGCACCCTCTCATAGGTGGAAAGTGTACGTAACAATCGCTACTGTTCAAAATTGGGCATGGTCGGTCAGATTAACAGAAACACATTTATATTTTCGTATTAGCCCTTACTTCGAGCCACTCCAATGAACTGTCCAGTTAATGTCGCCCCTGTCAACAGTCAGACATGCATGTTGATATGATATTGTGCTGAACTGGTGATCCTGTTACTAGACATATTTTTCTTGAAGTTGATGCTAGTACTGTCCGTATGAGGTATTACCGATTCATGTTTCATAAAAAAAGAATATATATTGTACACCGTCGTGTTATACTATTCTTGTTCGTTTAAGTATGTCTGATTCTGTTGTTAATGTTGTAAAAAGTTATTACATATGTGACTAGACACTTGTTTCAATAAAATCCTCCCATATATATTGTGAGTTCAGTAACATTTTCAGCTAACTCCCAGCATCTCAGGACATCAGGGACTCTGAAAATAAAAATGATACAGATTCTGTTTAATCATACATATTTTTGTTTCAACTTAAATCGGTAACAAGTTGGTGAGTTGAAACAGTTGAATAAAAAGTGACTATAGAATCTTTTTTTAAAAGAATATAAATTGAACAGAACATCGTGGGAACATCGACCAGAACAAAACTATATAACATTGCATTCTAATTTTACTTTAATTTTTAAACATGATCAATGATGGTTTGAATTATGGGACCAAAATATGGTTATCGCCGGTTACTTTTCTTAGCAGTTATTCGTGTTTAAAAAAACATGCTGAGATGTTTTTTGTTATTCATAAAAGAAATGAGTCGGAGGGTCTAATAACTGAAAAAAAACAAACAAAAAAACTCTGGCCTAAGTTGGTTCAACAACACATCATATGTCATGTAGAGCCGCCCTTGAAAGAGGGGAAGGGCACATAAGAAAATTAAAAAAGATACATATTTTGTTTACCGTAACCAGATTTCGTTTCAACTTAAATAGTTAACAAGTTGTAGAATTGAAATATGTAAATGAATAGTGATTATAGAACTTTTTTGACATGTACGATGAATTAAAAATAATCGTTTTCTGCTTAACAACACATTACCGGTATACCTTATTTAGAGCTGCCCCAAATGACACATAGGAATTCGAGAACCTGTCTTACTCTTACTAATGAATATTTCTATGGTTGTTTATCGTGCTCGGAGGATAGACTCCCCAGTTTCAATCCCAATCCAACAAACGGGGCTGAGGTACAAACAAGGCTGAGGGAAGGTGTATTGCCCTAAAACACTGACGAAACTCAGTGGTGCATGTGTGACTTGAAGCCGGAAGCTCTAGATTGCTATCGTCCACCGTGCTATTGCAGGACACATTATGTTAAGTCAGAGTCTTGGTTAAGTTTAATATTTTAGATGTAATACAAAGACCTTTTTATTTTGTTTGTTTCATTTGCCATCCGTAGTAAGCACAATATGACCTATTTATGTGTCGATGTGCTGTAAAACACCATTTTTATTTTTAGTATAAAAAGTGCACAATGCCACATATTTTGCAAAGAACATACAATGATAAATTCATAGATTTTTTGAAGCTGTGACTTATACAAGGCTCTTGATGTAGTTATACTGTAAGACTGGGACACTTGACTTGAATATGGCTGTGATAACACTGTACACTGCCTCTAACTTAGCAGACCTGAAAAAAACAACAGTCATATATGATATTGTTTCATTTGTTTTTAATATTTATGACTCTGTCCAACTTTCTCAATGCTATCAATGCCAGCTTTCCATAATATTTTACTTTTCCTTTTACTGGAATTGAATATGGTGCTTTCCAGAAGATGGATACTGTCCAAAATGTAAGTCACGTACGCAGTCACAGGTGGCATTCTTGAACAAATAGTATTTTCAAGGCTTACATTTTCATCAATCATTCATCACTCATGTCATTGTGTTCTACTAGTGTTCTAAAAAATGATCAGAATTAAGTTAATATATATAAACAACCACTATTGTATGTTTAAACGTTAAACACTTGTCCTACAGTAATTAAAAGTGTATTTACTTACATAGGCTACAGTACATGCGATCCATGCCATGACCCATTTGCTGCCGCCATTTGCTTGGTGTGTTACACTTTTCAATTTTAATTCTCATAAATAGTCTACTGTCATAGATCTATTTGTTTGTAGTTTGTAAATTACGCACTCATGCGGAATTATATACGATAGTGATTGCAACACTGTTTCGACTGAACGATTTAATTCCACTCCTGTACAAATAATCCATCGATTCTGTCTATGTGTGTATACACGCATCAGCATAATTTGACCTTTGAATGTGTGTGAGCTATTTTTAGCACATCCTTCAGATACAACCGTTCAGTTCAATTCACAATTTAGTTTCAGTGACTATGTTAATTTGTCCATGGAGAAGTGGAGTTTGTGGCGTGCGGCTGACTGGCCCTAGGCTGGGTGTTTTTTTATGTCGCCGTCATTTTGAATAGCCTCTGAAAGAGTGAAATGCAGGTACCAACTTTCAAAACGGTCACGAAAAATGTATATTCACGAACAAATTAGAAATTTTCTGAAAAGTTAGAACTGGTGATCTTCGACACCTGACAATTTCAACAAAATTTAAGTATATACAATTTTTGTGACCGTTTTGAAACATTGGCAATTTTGAAGAAGACGAAAACTTATTTTTCTCGATCTTCGCATTAGTACCGCGATTTTTCGACTATTGTATCTCTATAAAACTTGTCAACACGATTGTTTGGTGCTGTTTTACTTCTGATATGATTTGTTTTCCCTGTCATCCAGTCTGAGCTTTAAACTAGTTTTTTTTAAAAGAGTACTTTAACACCCGCGCATCTGCACGTGCTCGCAAAATGGAAACTACGTTGCCTCCAACCCCAATTATTTATGTTTGAGTTATGAGGTTCAGGCACGTGAAATGATTCAGCTGCTCCCCTACTGTTGGTGAATACTATTGTTATATTCTTAGTTATCTTATTCCCAACATGTTCATACGTATATGTGATTAACACATAAAGTAAGCAAAATATTCGGGTGGGTTCGGGGAGGGTGGGGGAATATACTCTGCCCACTATTCTCAGGTTAGATAATAGTGGCAGCATACACACTTGTGAGAAACCGTTTAAGATTAAATATCACAGGTTAAGCATATATCGTCACTTTCGCTCAACAAGGAAGTGACCAAAGCAGATTATTTTGCCCTCAGGGCTGTACTGACACTAGCTGTTGACATTACCCCAGAGGACAATACTAACGGTAACTGGCTGTTGATATTGCCCCTGAGGACAGTACTAAGATTATCCGTCGATATTGCCCCTGAGAATAGTACGAAGGCCAGCTGTTGATATTGCCACTGAGGACAGTATTAACGCTAGCTGATGATATTGCACTTGAGGACAATACAAATGCTGGTTATTGATTTTGTCCATGAGAACAGTACTAACGCATACTATTGTGTCCCTCTGGGCTGTACTGACACCAGCTGTTGACATTGTCTCTGAGGACGGTACTTAGGTTAACTTACTGCTGATAATTCCCCTGAGGACAGTACTAACGCTAGATGTTGAAATTCCACCTCTAGGACAATACTAACGTTTGCTGTTGATATTTTCCAGTAGGACATTACTAACGCTAGCTGTCGATATTCCCCCTTAAGACAATACTGACGCTCGCTGTGAATATTGCGCAGAGGACAGTATTAACACTGGCTAATGATAGTGCCAATAAGGACAGTACTAACGCTGACTGTTGTTATTGCCTAGGAGGACAGTACTACCGCTACCGGGTGATATTGTCTTTGAGAACATCACTAATGTTACCTGTTGATATTCCCTCTGAGGACAGTACTAGGGCTAACACTCGATATTGCTCAGGAACACAGTACGAACGCCGTCTGTTGATATGGACTGCTACTGAGGACTGTACGAACGCTGGCTGTTGATATTGCCCCAGAGGACAATACAAACGCTGGTTGTTGATTTTGTCCATGAAAACATTACTAACGCTAGCTGAAGAATTTCTCCCTGAGGACAGTACTACCGTCGGCTTTTGATATTTCCCCTGAGGACAGCACTACAGCTAGCTGGGGAAAGTACTAACGCTAACTGTTCATATTGTCCATGAGGACATTACTTAAGCTAGCTGTTAAAATTGCCCTTGAGGACAGTAATAGCATAGCCGGCGATATTGCCCCTGAGGACAGTATTAACGCTAGTTGTTGATATTGCCCACGAGGATAGTACTATGGCTAGCTGCATATATTCGCCCTTAGGACAGTGCTAACGCTAGATGTTGAAATTTCACCTCTAGGACAATACTAACGCTTGCTGTTGATATTTTCCAGTAGGACATTACTAACACCAACTGTTGATATTGTCCATGAGGACACTACTAATGCTAGCTGTCGATAGTCCCCCTTAAGACAATACTAACGCTCGCTGTGAATATTGCCCCAGAGGACAGTATTAACGCTGGCTAATGATAGTGCCAAAAAGGACAGTACTAACGCTGACTGTTGATATTGCTTAGGAGGACAGTACTACCGCTACCGGTTGATATTGTCTTTGAGACCATCACTAATGTTACCTGTTGATATTATCCCTATGAATGCTAAAACGCTAGCTGTTGAAAGTGTCCACATGGGCAGTACAGATGCTAACTAAAGATACCTGTACATGTTATAGACTAGCTGTTGATATTGCACATGAGGACAGTTCTAACGCTAGTACTTGATAGTGCTCATGGGGACACTACTACTGATGATATTGCACCTTGGGACAGTACTAGCGCTGGCTGTTGATATTGCCCCTGAAGAAAATACTATCCCTAGCTGTTGATATGGCACCTTAGGACATTACTAACGTTGGTTGTTGATATTGCCCCTGAGGACTGTACTAACACTGGCTGGTGATATTGCCACTGAGGACATTACTAGTACTAACGCTAGCTGTTGATATTTCCCCTGAGGACAGAACTAACGTTAGCTGTACTTATGCAGGCTTATTATATTGCCATGATTACTAACGCTAGCTGTTGATATTTCCCCTGAGGACAGAACTAACGATAGCTGTACTTATTCAGGCTGTTTATATTGCCATGATTACAGTACAAACGTTTGCTGTCGATATTGCCCCTTAGGTTAGTACTAACGCTAGCTGTTGATGTTGCCCTTGAGGACAGGACTAACGCTAACTGTTGATATTGCCCCTTAGATCATTACTAACGTCAGCTGTTGATATTGCAACTTAGGACATTACTAACGCTAGCTGTTGATATTGCCTCTGAGGACATTACTAGTACTAACGCTAGCTGTTGATATTTCCCCTGAGGACAGAACTAACGATAGCTGTTGACATTGCCCCTTAGGACATTACTAACGCAAGCTGTTGATATTGCCCCTGAGGGCAGTACTAACCCTAGCTGTTGATATTGCCCTGTAGAACAGTAATAAAGCTAGCTGTTGATATGGACCCTGAGGACAGTACTAATGCTAGCTGTTGATATTGCCCCTTAGGACATTATTTAGCTGTTGATATTTCCCCTGACGAGAGTACTAAACCTAGCTGTTTATATTGTCCCTAAGAACAGTAATAACGCTAGTTGTTGATATGGCCCCTGAGCAGAATACTATCGCTAGCTGGTGATATTGGCCCTAGGGACAGTACTAAAACTAGCTGTTTATATGACCCCAGAAAAACACCAGCTGTTGGTATTGCCCCTTAGTATAGTATTAACGCTAGCTGTTGATATTTCCCGAGGACAGTACTAAACCAACTGTTGATATGGTCCCTGAGGACAGTACTAACGCCAGCTATTGATATTTTCCTTTAGGACAGTACAATCACAGCTGTTGATATTGCCCCTGAGGACAGTACAAATCCTAGCTGTTATTGCCCCTTTAATAGAAATAACACTAGCTGCTGATATGACCTCTGAGGATAGTACTAACGCTAGCTGTTAATAATGCCCCTTAGGTCATTACTAACGACATCTGTTTATATCGCCGTTTAGGGCTATACTACGCTAGATGTTGATACTGCCCCTGAGGACAGTATTAAGGCCTGCTGTTGATACGGCTCCTTAGGACAGTACTAAAACCAGCTATTGATATTGCCCCTTAGAACAGTAATAACGCTAGCTGTTGATATGAACCCTCAGGACAGTTTAATAATGCCCTTTATGTCATTACTAACGTTAGCTGTTGATATTGCCCCTGAGTAAAGTACTAACCTAGCTGTTGATATGGCCTCTTAGAACAGTAATAACCCTAGCTTTTGATATGAACCCTGGGGACAGTTTTAACGCTAGCTGTTAATATTGCTCCTGAGTACAGAGTAGTATAGATTTTGGGGGTATAAGCGCAATTTCCCTTAGCGGCAAACAATCAAACAGTTATCAAATTGTCTCCAGTTACCCTTGACTCAAAAATGCAAACGCCAAATGGCGATGGCATACTTGCTACCAGATCTCTCGCAACTGTACAAACTGCCTGATTGCCCTTCGCTTAAGAAGAACTTTACCAAAACCTCCAGTATCTATTTATTTAATATGAATAATATCCCACCGTCTCCTTGTTGTAAATAACTTACTATGCATAATTTATTTTTAAGTTCTTATTTAGCATTTTCAATATCCTTAAATGGAACCCAACTATTGAAATCCTCATTGTAACACTTTCATTTAATCAATGCTAGTTCCTTTTTGTAATCACGTCATATTACTGTTTCAATCCTGAATATTTCTTGCTTTGTTTTTATCATTTCTAGTTCATAAAAGCTTCCATCAATGTTTAGGTTGTTTAAATTTTTTATTTTGTATGTCACAGGGTTTGTGTTTTGAATTTCATCAACAACAAATATTTCTTCAGTCAAATTTGGAGTATAGACTTTCTCAAACGTTTTTTTATATTTGCTGATTCTAACATTTAGCCCCTATTTGAAATAAGTACTGATGAAGGTGATCCTTTGAGAGCAACTAACACAATTAAGAGAATAAAGCAGCAGTCTCGGTTTTATTGAGTCTGTTCATGAGAAGTAATGAAAGAAGCAACACTTCTCACGCCCCCTAGCTGTTAATATTGAAACTATGGCTTAATTTGATTACTTGTCATACAAGTTGAAATACACCATTCCTTTATTTTGTTTATCACTTGCTTCAGTCGGTGTCATTTTAATACTGCAATGTTTTGTGCTATTATATTTTTCAACCATCATCTGTAGCACGTCTAGTATTTGTATTGTTTGCTGGAAAATATTTCCACATCCTCTCTTTTAATATTCTGTTAAATCCTTCAATTACTACAAAATTAAACGTGTGATACATTTTAATATTATTATCAACAAGGAACTCCTTGAATATTTTATTGTAAAATTCTACTCCCTGGTCAACCCACAGCAATTTACATCGTCTTCCCATACTTATGATTTGTTGGAACGCTTTGGTAATTTCTAAACCAGTTTTATTTGGAACCGGCACAACCCAAGCAAATTTACTAAACACATCAATAACAGTAAGCAAGTATATTGTACCTTTATTATACTTTGAAAACGATTGCATATCAACCAAGTCAGCAGACCATATTTTATCAATTTCATTAACAATCACACGGCGTTGAGTGAACTTTCTCTGTATAGGCTTATGAAGTTCATCTGCTAACTTGTCAGTCCATTTCAACGCATTTTCTCTTGTTTTGTGATGCCGCAAGACCAAGTTTGTATTTAGTACGAATAACCGGCCTAACAATTAAATTTTTAGCGATTTTTTCCCTAAGTGATTTGGATTTGCTCGTTTTTTAACCGGTCAGCATGCTTTTATCGCACATTGATTTAATACTAGGATTTTTGTCATAACAATAATCATGCTCTTTGCAAACAGCATCTAACTCATTTACCGGTTCTCCGCTATCAAGTTGGTTACCTGGACCGCAATATTTATAACCAGAAATTGTTAACCCCTGTTTAGGTAATAAAGTAATACAGGAAGCATAGCTTTATGAATGTCAATATTTCCACATTGTGTACTTTTAACAAACTGTGTTTTAGTAATACCACAAGATGCACAAGTTGCTTTTAACATTCTTCTGCCATTTTTTGCTATAACATACTGAGGATTAATATTTCCAGTAACCATTTATCTTTTATAAAATAACTCATATATAATAGAATTAGACTAAACTTTGTTTAGCCTAAGCTTTTTTTCGTTTACAAAATATGATTTTATAATGTTTTTATTTTCTATTGGCTTGTAAGGTTTTAGTATTTTAAAAAGAATATCATGCGTACTATTTCCTTCTTTAAGTTTTTAAAAAAGACTGAACAAAAATATCCACACAGCACACTTATTTTGTCTTGGTACTGGATAGTGTTGTATTTTATATAAGGCATGTACGCTAAAAAAAAGAGTATGATAATGGACCTTTGGAAACGGCCGAGCACGACACATACGAAATATTGCAGTCTCGGTTTGATTGAGACTGTTCATGAGCGGTAGTGAAATATGCTAGCTACCGCTCACGCCCTCTAGCCCCGGGTTGAGCAGAACTCAATATTCATAAAATCAATAGTACACAATTTTAACCATCCCAAAGATGGCATGCATACGGCGGTGGACATGGAGTTATATGCTTCCCCATGTCGTAAGGCGTATGGTCTCAGTATCTAATAAAATTAAATGCCCCGAAGAGCGAAATAAACATAATGGAATTTAGTTGGGAGCAGCGGTTATGAAGCCTGCGTATCACAAGTAACAGCCAAAAGACTAAATTAAAAAGCAGACAACATATCCTATAAGTGGTTAAACAATACCCATAGCCTTTTACAGGCCGGAGTAGTGGAACCACCGAATCAAAAATTAAGTAAGAAAACAAAAGAAGTTGAAAATGTACCACCGATAACTTAATATAAGTATCGGGCTCAGCGATCTCCAAAGATCGAATGAATAAACTTCTTTTGGTGGACTTAGACCAAACGTATCAAAATAATACTCATTACAGTAGCAAGTCTAGTGTGTACCAGGTCCAGTATAATCATCAAGATTAATAATACCACATTCTTGTTTATTTTGTTTTGTCGGCAATTTGTTCTTGCTATATATTCCCCTGAAATTTTTAATGTTTATCTGATTAACCCACTTTATTATGTCTAAGTTAGAGATAGGCTCGTTCTTGAAAATTAACTTTTTTTTACGAATGGGATACTTCGATATGATCTAATTTGCGAGTCTACTTGTAAACTTTTGCCTGATAAACCATTTCCACGATCAACTCTTAGACCTTTCCCTTTTCTAGCTACTTGTAAACCTTTTTCAGTCAAACCACTAACAAGAGATCCAATCAATGGAATTCCGAATGATGCAAGCAGTCCAAGAAATCGTCAATCTTGTCGTTGGTGCTTTGACAAGGTAATAGGACAACAACCTTTAGACTTTATTATCTTGTTCCTTTGTGCAAGTGTTAATTTATTTGATCCAAGAAGTGCTTGTTTTTTGTCACTAGAAATAGGTACCATCCTACTTCCAAATAGTTTACCGATTCCAGTACTCGCCAGACCACTCAGTGCTCCTGTTGCTAGTGGTGCTAATACTTACAGCGAGTTTACAAACTGATGGTAATATTCTTTTAGTCAACAAACCAGCTAATGCTCCCAAAAAGCCCCCATTTTTCGACTGAGATCTCATTTGTGTTTTTGATATATTTATATCTAACCCGCGTCCGTCGTTTATTGCCTTTTTAACATTTTTAATTTGAGTTGTTGTTAACAACAAAGAAAAATCCCCAGGTAGTTGGTCATTTTTTAACCTGAGTGTTAATTCACTTTCGTTCTCATAAGCCCTCGCTAAACTCTGGTTCTGGCCATCTGTTAAATTACTGAATAAATTTGGTAAGTCATATATATTATAAGTTAGATTAAACAATAACTAGTTCATATCCAACAGTATCAATAACAACATTTTACTTGTATAAGACTCAAGCATAAACTTTATATGGTGCAGCAGGAGGTGTATTTAATTTCTATCTCAAGTTAGATGTTTTGGATCAACACTGACTTCTTCTTTACCTTTGCACTTTGAATCAAAATAGATCATAACAAAAAGCGTTTGAAAATTATTTATAGTGAGTAAAGAGTATGATAATGGACCTTTCGAAACGGCCGAGCGAGACAAATACGAAATATTGCAGTCTAGGTTTGATTGAGACTGGTCATGATCGGTAGTGAAATATGCTAGCTACCGCTCACGCCCTCTAGCCCCGGGTGGAGCAGAACTCAATATTCATAAAATCAACAGCACAACATTTTAACTATCTCGAATATGGCATGCATATGGCGGTGGACATGGAGCATACGTCTTCTGCATGTCGTACGGCGTATGGTCCCAGTATCTAATAAAATAAAATGCCCCGAAGAGCGAAATAAACATAATGGAATTTAGTTGGGAGCAGCGGTTATGAAGCCTGCGTATAAAAAGCAGACAACATATCCTATGAGTGGTTAAACAATACCCAGAACCTATTATCGGCCGGAGTAGTTTAACGACCGAATCAAATATTAAGTAAGAAAACAAAAGAAATTGAAAATGTACCACCGATAACTAAATGTAAGTATCGGGCTCAGCGATCTCCAAAGATCGAATGAATAACAGTACTGATTGCAAGCGCGGGGAGACGTTTAACTGCCGCCACACTGCACAAGCAACGCCACTGTGCTATAAAAAAGAGTATGATAATGGACCTTTGGAAACGGCCGAGTAAGACACATACGAAATATTGCAGT
This sequence comes from Cyrtodaria siliqua, assembly GCA_037043455.1. Lineage (NCBI taxonomy): Eukaryota > Metazoa > Mollusca > Bivalvia > Adapedonta > Hiatellidae > Cyrtodaria > Cyrtodaria siliqua. Next base: position 150,269 of record JAWPHD010002661.1, on the reverse strand, counting down.
CTAGGTTTGATTGAGACTGTTCATGAGCGGTAGTGAAATATGCTAGCTACCGCTCACGCCCTCTAGCCCCAGGTTGAGCAGAACTCAATATTCATAAAATCAACAGCACAACATTTTAACCATCCCGAAGATGGCATGCATATGGCGGTGGACATGGAGCATACGTCTTCTCCATGTCGTACGGCGTATGGTCCCAGTATCTAATAAAATGAAATGCCCCGAAGAGCGAAATAAACATAATGGAATTTAGTTGGGAGCAGCGGTTATGAAGCCTGCGTATAAAAAGGAGACAACATATCCTTTGAGTGGTTAAACAATACCCAGAGCCTATTATCGGCCGGAGTAGTGGAACCACCGAATCAAATATTAAGTAAGAAAACAAAAGAAATTGAAAATGTACCACCGATAACTAAATGTAAGTATCGGGCTCAGCGATCTCCAAAGATCGAATGAATAACAGTACTGATTGCAAGCGCGGGGTGACGTTTTACTGCCGCCACACTGCACAAGCAACGCCACTGTGCTATAAAAAAGAGTAAAGTTCCAGTGTTTTTATCATTTTGTTTGTAAGGATAATTAATAACATCCCTAAATATTCTGATGATATTATTAAAACTGTATTCATTCTCTGGATAATAAATTCCGTTTTCAACTTCGAATTTAGCTGATTGTAAATAGCAATTAGTATTAGCAGCATTTATGTTTCGTTTTCGGCCGTACAAAGTGCAGGTAACCTGAGTTCATTATTGTCAAAGTGGAAAGCAAGGCACTAAGAACTATAGTATAGTTTTGTACTTGTTTGACTTGGAAAAATCAGACGAAATTTATTTTACTTTCAATTGAAAGTGTAACTCATATATTGACTATTGCTCGGCACTTTATCCGGTTGTAATGCATTAGTTTTGATGCCTAAAAGCCCCACGCTTTTATACCTATATTTTGAACTAGGATTGAATTATTAGTTCTATGCTTTTCAAATGGAATTTGGCTACACCAATCCTTAACCGGGAAATTCGTAGTTGATTATATTTCTTGTTGAGTACAATACTGTTTTTCAGCATGCCTCGGAAAGAAACACAGTCCGACAAGCTTGGTCGCCTTCTGGCAAGAAGGATTGCGGATGACCCAGAGCTTCGGGAATCACTCATGTCATCTCTGGATATCGTCCCATCACAGAACACATCCAAAAAGAGCGCACATAAAAGGCGCGCTGAACTGTCTGACAAAGGCAAGGGACCCACCAAAAAGTGGCGAATTGAGGACACAATGCAACCCTCGTCCTCTGACACATCATCGTCGGATGACGACATACGTTACGCACTGGCGGAGGGTCAGTACAGTGGAATACATTCAGATGGGAATGCCAGCGACGATGAGGACAGTGCTTCCACTGAAGACCCCAGTGACAGCGAAAATGGTGACGAGGAATCAGACTCCGACACCTCTAACAAAGGTGACGATTCACCGCAAGATTTGATCACACCAAGTGATTCAGATGATGATGATGATGATGGGGATATAGACCTTAATATATTTAATGAGGTCAGTGATCCCAACATCTCGCAAAAACAAAAAACAAAGATCTGGGGGAAAGAATATGTGGATTTGGCTAAGCTCTACTATGGCGCCTCTTCTGACGTAGAGACACAAACAACCCAAACACATCACCATACAATTCGATCGGTCAAAAGGGCTCCTCAGAAGAATATCGATAACATCCTTTCTTGGTCGCGTGCTTTCCAACTCTACGCCGCAATTTACTCCAGGAAATATCCAACTGAAGCCCCACAGATGTTCCAATACATGACCCTGATCCAAACACTGGCAACCAAATTGACAAATTGGTACCAATACGATATTAAGTTCCGGTCCTTGAGAGCTAAACAGGACGTGCCATGGGCAAAATTACATACCGAAGTATACTTGTTCACATCCCTAATGTCAACAAAGTCACATTCCTTTCGAAACAATGCACAAACACCTTTTCAAAACTCCCGCCAAGCCGACAACATCATTAAACCAAACCACGACATTTATGCCTTACTTTACAAAGACGGCTACTGTTGGGGATTCCAACGAACATGGAATTGTAGAAAACGACTATTCCCACACTTTCACAAATGCTCCCTCTGTGACAGTAATCATGCCGGTATCAACTGTTCTCGGTTCAAAACAAAACAACTACCACCGCTTCGGTTACCGACAAAACACTACCAGCCAACACCCAATACCCCCAACCAGTTCCAAACCTAACATTGCAACCAAACATCACACATCTCAAACTTCCAACTCCAATAAAAACCCACATACTTAAACAGTGCTTGAATGGCTACCCTCACACAAAGAGAAAATACTTGATCAATGGGTTTACTTATGGGTTTTCATTAGGCGTAGTTGGTCCTATTGAACATCTCCAGTCTCGTAATCTCCTTCTTAAAAGATAAAATTGCCCTGGAAATCAAGCTGGGACGGGTTATGGGTTCATACAAAGTACCTCCGCTCCCAAACTTTAAAATCAGTCCCTTAGGCGTTGTACCTAAAAAAGATCTCGACTCTTACATGGTAATTCATGATCTGTCATTTCCGAAAGCCATTTCAATTAACGATGGCATCCCTTTTGAGAACTCAACTGTGTCTTTAGAAACGTTTCACCATGTAGCAGATTTGGTTAATTACCATGGAAAGGACAGTTTAATCGCAACAGCAGACTTAAAGGAAGCTTTCCGTATTATCCCAATTTCACCTCTGGACTACCATAAATTAGGTTTCAAGATCCAAAATCAGTGTTACTTCGATAGGGTTTTACCCATGGGTGCTTCTAGTTCAGTTCAGATGTTTGAATCATTTTCTAAATAAATTCAATGAATCTTACAGACGAAATTCAATATCAAAGATGTCTCACATATCGTTGATGATTTCATCCTTGTTGGGCCACCCAACTCGCAGAAATGCATAACAGCTCTTAAGGCATTCTTTGCCCTTTGCAATAGCATCGGGATCCCAGTAAAGCATGCTAAAACCGTCAAACCAACTACTTGCGCCCAGGTTCACGGTATAGAAATAGACACTTCGTTGATGGTCGCCAGGCTGCCAGCTGACAAAATTGCATCACTCAAAGCATTGCTAACGTCAACAAAAGGCAGGAAAAAGTTAAAACTTAAAGAAATTCAGTCCGTACTTGGTCACCTTAACTTTGCGTGTAAGGTGATCAAACATGTCGATGTTTTCTTCGACGGTTATATGATCTAACTTGTGGTCGATCGAACCCAAATCATTACATTAAGATAAACTCCGAAGTGAGAGCCGATCTAGCGCTATGGTCATAGTTCATTGACCATTACAATGGTAAAACATTAATCACTGACAACGTGTTCCTGTCTTCAAACTCTCTGTGTCTACACACAGATGCAGCCCAGTCGAAAGGGTTTGCATGCATATTCAGAGAGCATTGGGCATGGGGCCCTTTCTCGGGAAAGATTAAGCAGTTTCATATCAACATCCTCGAGCTCTACCAAATAACCTTAGCTGTTTACCTATTTGGTCACAATTAGAAGGATAAGAATATCCTGTTTATCTGCGACAATATGAGCATTGTTCATTGCATAAACAAACAAACTTCAAAAGACATGGTCATCATGAAAATGCTTCGATAATTGTCTTGCAAGGACTAACTCACAATTTCCAATTTGCCTCTAAGCATATCCCTTCAAAACAAAATAAAATGTGTGACCTTTTATCACGTTTTCAGATAACAGAGGCAAAGAAACACGTAACGTATCTAAGCGAAGACCCCGTGACAGTGCCACTGCACTTAACACCAGAGAGAGTACTTCTTTAATACACAAAATGATAAATTCCTCACTAGCTTTTTAGACCAGGAAGGCTTACAACAGATATATTAAACGCTTCGAGAGGTTTTGCAACCAACAAAACCCACCGAAGACAGTTTGCCCTGCGTCGGTCTCTACAATTCTGCTTTTTATTGCCTCTCTGTGCAACATGTCTTTTTCAACATCAGCTATTTGCAGTCATTTATCTGCAATTGCTGTCATGCTCAAACTAGCAAATAAACCAGACTCTAAACGGGATTTCTTAGTTCAAAGAATGATAATGGGTTGCAAAAAAGGATCAAGATCAGTAGACTCAAGATTACCTATCCTCCTACCTGACCTTCGCAAATTGGTTAAAGCATGTACACACATTTTCTACATATATGACTGCATTATGCACCAGGCTATTTTCCTTACCACTTTCCATGGATTTTGTCGATTAGGTGAACTACTTCCTTCCCGCTATGCATTGTCAAACAAAGTCGTACAGTATAAAGATATTCAAATTACAAAAAGTGGCGTATGCATAACTTTACATCATTTCAAAACTAAAAGTAACCCGATTCCTGTTCAAATCTTTATTTCAAGTTCAAATAGCAAGTGCTGCCCTGTTAAACACCTCAAACAGTACATGAGCATAAGAGAGAAACAAGCCGGGCCACTATTTGTCCGTAGCAACAACACGCCCCTGCATAGAGCCTCATTTTCAAATAACTTTTGCAAAATACTCGCGTTTTCAAAAATGTCAACAAAGTCCTATAAACCTCATAGTTTCCGAATTGGTGCTTGCACTCAAGCCATTATGTCGGGAATATCAGAAACAAAGATCATTGCCATGGGTCGATGGAAGTCTACCGCATACAGGAAATACATTAGAATCCCCTCATCTCATTAACACATTTACTATGAGAGCCGTGCACTTGCATATACAACTGGAAATCCAACTGGGGTTCTTTTTCACCACTAACAAGTGGTACTGACAAATTATGGGACATGGTGTGTGCTGAAGGAACATGGGGTATGCTCTTCTTCGATACTTCCTTTCTTTCTTCAGTTCACTTACCATTGAACAGACAAATTATTGGGCATGGTGTGTGCAGGGGAACATGGGGTATGTTTCTCTCATATACATCACGTATATATATATTTTACTCGTCTTTTTCTCGTATGTTCAATCTTACTTCGCTTTCCCTGTCCGATATTTTTAGCCTTCTTCGTACTTGTTTTGTTTTTTTTGCATTTTTTAAGAGTTGTAGACAACATTGAACTTGTGGCTACTTGTTGATATTATATAGCGTTGTAAATATGCGACGACTACTAGCGGAACATGGGGTATGTTCCCCTTAGATACTGCTTATGTTTTATTTTCAATAAGATGATATTTTGCCATACTACTTTATATGTTTTGGATGCTATTTTGCCTTCAAACTGTGGCATTGTTATGTTAAACTCTCTAAATTCTAAAGCAACACACTTTTATTACGTAGTACTATATAACTTTGTAAGCACTGCTTATTTTTGTCAATTGTGCATATCACATTCAAGTATCACTATTGCGTTTATCACTACGATTAATAGTTTTGGTTTTTCAACTTGTTTCAAATTACATTGTATACACATCCGGATGGGCGGTTACTACCGGTTTGGGTAGTTTGTGTGTTTAGAATCAGCTTGGAATGGAAATGCTAAAGAAAGTCAGGGGGTAGAAGAAGCCTTTCTGGTCTGAACGTAGATTCTTCCTACCTCCCCTCCCATGCAAAATAAAAAAGAAAGAAATAATAACGCTAGGTTTCAATTAGGGTTGGGGCCGCTGGCTCGCAGATTTCCTGGCTTTCTGAAGTTTTCCCTGTTAATCACGATTCTAATCCCAAAGGATTGTGGATGTTTTTGATGAGTGTTTGCATGAAAATGTACAATTTGTGATCATTTACTGCCTCTCAGTTCCCTTAGAAATGGATTGTTACTTATTACGTAGGCATTATTCTCCTTGTATTCATTGCATCTAGTTTATTGTTTAATTTAGTTTATAACATGTTTAGTAATTTTGTTTTTTTATAATGACATCAAATTGTCTATGAACAATTTAGCAAATGTGATCTAGCTGTGATTATTGCCATATCACCTTAGGAGCAATTGTACAGGCACGTACGATATTTCCCTTACAAGTGCAGGTTTCCTTTGGTTGGACATTATGTGTGTATTTATGTTCATCGAACTTATTGTCAATACCGTTTTTAAAGTTGTATAACTTTGATATATGAGTTACACATTCAATTGAAAGTAAAATAAATTTCGTCTGACTTTTCCAAGTCAGACAAGTACAAATCTATACTATAGTTCTTAGTGTCATGCTTTCCACTTTGACAATAATGAACTCAGGTTACCTGCACTTTGTACGGCCGAAAACGAAACATAAAATAGGGTTTTCTGTTGCAATAAGGAAAACGGATTTATGTTTAGACAGAGCGTTCGGAACTCTCAGTACTCTGACAAGGCTAAGCAGACGATATGTTTGTGAAGCTGGCCAATTAGCAATTCGGGGACCAATATCCCTTGTCATGGATATCCTATCCCTCTGGGGAGGTATTGAAGACAGACGGGAGAGTCAGGTCTGTCAACCGTTTTTTCCCTAACCTCCCCACCACCCACCTTCATAGTGTGCGTCTGTCGTTGCTTGCAAATGCGGACCTATAAATGCCTTCTGATACGTCAACGCCTTGTTTCTCTGTCTGCAAACGTCCTTGAAATGTATTCATTTTTCTTACCTAGTCATTTAATTGTATCTTATGCTAGCCATGTATGTGTAATTATGTTCATCATTATGTGTGTATTTATGTTCATCCAACTTATTGTCAATACCATTTATAACGTTGTATAACTTTGATATATGAGTTACACTTTCAATTGAAAGTAAAATAAATTTCGTCTGACTTGGAACAATTGAAAGTAAAATAAATTTCGTCAGACTTTTCCAAGTCAGACTTATAAAGTTGTATAACTTTGATATATGAGTTACACTTTCAATTGAAAGTAAAATAAATTTCGTCTGACTTTTCCTAGTCGGACAAGTACAAGCAGCATTTAGTTTAAAAGTATCTAAAAGATGAGATTTTGTGTTAGAAGAACTCTTGTTGGCCCTTTGTAAATACACAAAAACGTGTTTGGCATTTTTAACACCTGCCACTATTCTAAATGCGGATTAGTTGCTTCAGAATTTCCGCTTTCTTGTATCATTTTACGAAGTTAAGTCCATCTTGTTTTTGTCATGGGATTGGTCATTACATAACTTATGCACTCTTGGTTAAATATCATTCTAGATATCCATTTAATGGAATTATAGAATCAACTGTTCGATTAGTTATGATTGAAATATGGCGAAATGCAAACCTGAATTATAATCAGCCTGATCATTTTGAGACTCTGCTAGAGCTGTATTGTCTAAATGAAAGAATTCGCTTGTTCCGGTTGTCCTCGCATAATGGCCAGACATTTCCAGTAAACTTTTATCGTTAACAAATCTGTGAAGGTTATTTCCATCGTAAACTATTTTTCCATTTTTCTTTACTTGAATTTGATTGATTAATGAATCTGCATCATTAATTAAAGCAATTCTGTCAGCGTCTACGAAAGCGGCTCCATCAGCAAGCTTGTTTACTTGAAAACTGATCTAAACATCTTATATACTATATTATTTTTTATTAATTTGTACTTTTGGTTCCCCTCCAGGAAAGAAGTAATCTATTAATTCTTCTATGAACATTTGTACTTTTGATTCCCTTTCCGGATAGTAATCTATTAAGTCTTGTATTATATTATCTGCTACAACTTTAGCTACATATTCTTTTGCATCTCGTTGAAGTTCTTTTCCAATTATCTCACCTTTTGGTTTAGATTTCACAACTGAAACCAACTTATCAGCAGCCATTTTTCCTACTTCATCCCCAAGTTTTTTCAAACTGCTTTCTATGATTTGTTTACCAGCAGTTACGAATGTCTTCTTACCTGCTGTTTTCACAGACTCACTAAATACCTTTGAGCCAACCTTTGAAAAACATTTAAATATACCTGCTCCAGTTAATCGGGCAACTTGAGTATATGTTCCTGTACTAGTGTCATAAACTTTTTTTAAACGCGACAAATAACATATATTACATTAATTCTTTTAAAACAAATCGAAATAATGTATGAACTCCGTTGAGATTAATAATTTTACCGGAGAAATTGGTATTGTAAATATTAATACTGTCAATGATCGTCTACTTCGCAGTACCCAACCGTTATCGGTTCATCTTTAAAAGGATACGACCTTGTAAGGTCAGCTGTACTTATTTTAAAAATAACATCCGCGTATGATCCATCAACAATATAATTACTTATCACATCACCGTGGATATACAATGTATTGATAGAATTTGCTATGTTTGGTGTTACAGTCCCAAATTTAGTTTTTCTAATATCTGCATCTTTGTCAAACCCATATAAAGTGTGAAAGCTTGATGCTCTTAAATCAAGCATGAAATTACTGCGAATGATACCTAAACATTTGTAACTTGATAAATAAAACTCATTTTTATTGGGACAGGTGAGTCATCGGTTAAACCACCGTTTACAGTTAATGTTTCTTTTATGTAATTATCGATATCAGCATAACTGTAATTTCCATTTGCAAAACTAATAGTTTTTCAATCTGTTCCATTGTGATACCTTATCACTTTGTTATTAAAATCTTCACTAATATGTCATGAAATTAATCTTATCAAGTCCAATGATGATAGAAAAAGAATATTGAAAACAGAAGACGTGAACGGGACAGACATAGAAACAGTTATAACAAACAAAGATATGACACAGCTGAGAGACGCAGTGACAAATACATTCACCATTACAATGATAAGAGACGTAATGACGACAACGAGTACGATCATTGCCATCAAGACAATAGACAAGGACATGACGACGATTACTATTCCATAGATGAAAGTAACCAGTATTATAAGTACTATAAAGGCAATGGAAAGCAATATAGAAAGGAATGGGAAGGTGAAAATATATATGTATTTTAGGTGTTCTGCTGTAATTTTTCGTCTCACTGTTTCGCCTCAAATTACAGCAGAACGACCCAAAATACATATATAATACTTGGTCTACTAAATACATATATAATACTTGATCTATTAAAACATTTTAGAATTTAAGGGTAGTGAAGATTGTAAGTTTAAATGTTTTTAATAGTTATCAAAATTACATCCAAAATCAACAAAATTGTCTGTGCGTTTTTTGTAATATAATTATAAAATGTTTCTTTAATATAAAACAAATTTGTCGATTTGTTATCAAAATTACACCCAAATCAACGATTTTCCGAGCTTGAATACAAAGGTGGTGGATCATACTCAAACACAATACTAAAACAATACATCACAAACTTTTAAGACTTTTTTGTAAGGTTGCCATTGCATTCTTTCTTCCCTGCTCCACTAGTTCTTTTTTTTTTAACTTCACCAATTTCAAGTTTTTTTTGTTTGATGTCCTGTTTCAAATCATAGTATCTCTCCAGTTCATCCAGAACCATCTTGAACTCTTGCTCAGATATCTGTGCATCACTCAACGCTTTTGATATTAACTGCTTTATACTATTTAACTTGGACTCTGCCAAAGATTTTATTTCATGATGTTTTTGAGCTTTTGAATTAGGCTTACGTCTAACAAATTTGACACAAACACCTATTGTACCACAAACAATGGCATTAATTTCCAAAGGGAGCATAACAGGCACTGCCAAACAAACTCCAGCCATAATAACACTTGCAGATATTAAAGTAGTGTCAATTCCATCCGTGATATTAATACCACGTTTATATTTTTTATAAAGAGACTGACGTATATCTCGTTCTGTAATTAACTTTTTTTCAATCTCTGAAATCTTTTGTAATCTATAATTCTGTCCGTCTTCCACTGGCAACTCAGGATATATACTTGGTGCTGTCGGTTGCGACATTTTTTTATTTAATAATAAAAAATTAAATTAATTCAATTAATAATGACACCACCGTATTTACAGCGGTAGCGTTGGCAGTCTTGCATACAAAGTTAATAACAGAACCAGCACCAATATCTAAAGGTCTATCAAAGCTATCATGATTGCGTGGGATGATGTGAAGCGTTATGCCATAATTTGGTTCTTCAACACTATTAACAGAGACTACTACAGCTACGTCACCAACTAATCGTTCACTTGCTAAACCTATTCCCATAATACGACCACGGCGTGTCATTACATGCCCCACATTTGTTTCTGCTCCATCGTTACCAAATGAGAGTATTCTATTCAACACAAGTGGGCCCTTAGCCTCCGCAAATATTGTTATAATCCCATATTTAAGATTATCAACTCTATCTTTTAAACGATTAAAACGGTTATTAATAATCACAACTCGATCATATAAATCTAAAACATCAGTGGCCACAGTCCTCAAGTGTCCTATCTCAGTCTTTAAGTATTCTATATCAGGTTTTGCTCCAAATATACTCAAACGGTGATTATCTATCTTGTTGCCTTGCTCATCTCTGACTTCTATTGTCAATTCATTAATTGCACCATTTGAAAGACAGTGATATTCAGAATAAAAACGTGTATATACAATATCTCCAAACTGCCTATTTACCACAGGTATAACCCCTATAATAGTGCTTGGCGCGCCATTAAAATAACTATTTCTCGTAGTAACTTGTTCCAGATGAACATATAGCTGTTTATAAGGAGCTAAATCAATTGATTGTTGTCCAGTATGAATACCTGTCAACCATTTCCTGTCCTTGAATCCCAGCATTTTTGAAAGACCGCTTGATAATCGTGTATCTCGGTTGGCGTCTCTAAAGAGGCTATACCATTTTGCTCATTAACGGTTAGGGTAATATTTGTATTTATGTAGTTAAATATGTTTGCAAAATGTTGAATGTTATAGAGTCCGTCTGGTATATGATACGTATTATCTGGGTTTTTCATCTTTATGACTTCATGATTAATATTATACCAACCGATAGTGTATGTAAAACTCTTTAATCCAACGCGCTTAGTTCCAAAACGATGAGTTTCACAGACTAATAAAGTGACACGCAATACCACATTGATTACATTGCACAAGGATCTGAGGCTGATAATAGTTGGTCTACTTTTGTACTAGATAATTCTGCGGGATTTACAAGAGCAGGAGTAGAACGCAATAATGACAGAATAAGAACATACTGCTGGGCAATCCTTGGCTCACAATCACAAACAAGAACAGATATACTTGGAACTGGAACGGCATTTGATGCTCAAAATCAATTTCTGGCAAATGTAGAGGACGCAATAAACAGCCCTATTGACTTGCCCAGTCAAATTTCAAGGTATGAAAACACTCTAAAATATGCAAGAAGCAAAGTCAATGTTGCCTATGGAAGTGGATTATTTATGTAGTTAAATATGTTTGCAAAATGTTGAATGTTATAGAGTCCGTCTGGTATATGATACGTATTATCTGGGTTTTTCATCTTTATGACTTCATGATTAATATTATACCAACCGATAGTGTATGTAAAACTCTTTAATCCAACGCGCTTAGTTCCAAAACGATGAGTTTCACAGACTAATAAAGTGACACGCAATACCACATTGATTACATTGCACAAGGATCTGAGGCTGATAATAGTTGGTCTACTTTTGTACTAGATAATTCTGCGGGATTTACAAGAGCAGGAGTAGAACGCAATAATGACAGAATAAGAACATACTGCTGGGCAATCCTTGGCTCACAATCACAAACAAGAACAGATATACTTGGAACTGGAACGGCATTTGATGCTCAAAATCAATTTCTGGCAAATGTAGAGGACGCAATAAACAGCCCTATTGACTTGCCCAGTCAAATTTCAAGGTATGAAAACACTCTAAAATATGCAAGAAGCAAAGTCAATGTTGCCTATGGAAGTGGATTGTACCTGTCTCCAATTGACATGGAATTAAGAATCGGAACAATACAAGACTACAATAATGAAATTGTAATAGCAACCGATGCGCAAGCATTAGGATTGAATAATGATGTGAATGTCAAACCAGTACCACCAAAAATTATTCAACCTTTTCTTGGCACCACAACAAAGAAATTTCTGCCGGAACATCCTGACTTTGATAAATCATTGATACATAAAACCGTGGAGCACTTGATGTAGGAATGATGGCCTCAACTAAAACCCCAATAATCATACCAAACGCAGTCAAAATACTAACAATAGTAATACCTTGCTCTCTGAATAATGTTTTTATTCTCTCACCCAATATTGTGTCTTCTTTTAACACCTTATTTATAGTTTCTTTTATTCTGTTTATTTGACTGCGTAATGCTTCTTTGATTTCACTCGCCGCTTCAAGTCGCGCACTTTTTTCATCTTCTAAGTTTTTTTATTCTGTCACGTATGCGCTCTTGTAGAAACTCATCCTCCTGCCCGGGGCTGCTAACCTGTTCTAATTTTTGTTTTTGTTTTGTTATGTCTTTATGAAGCTCAGTGAGCTTTGAGAGATTATTAGTAAGTTCTCCACGGAAGCTTTGCAATCTCTTGTCTAAACCTCGTATTTCTCGCAGTGTTAGACCTTCTAGTTGAACAGCAGTTTTTGCATGAGTTTCATGTATTATATCATTCAAATCACTCTCAATTGTATTTACAGCATCTACTGTATTTTGTACATCTGCAGTTGTTGAAAACGTTTGCACTGGTATATTCTCTGCAGCGATGGTATCTCTTGTTTTTGTCAAGGCTGCTAATTCTGCCTTATTCTGAGCCTGTCTAACAGTTGGACTAACCCCCAGTGGCCTACTTTGCCACTGACCGTCCCAAGGCGGTAGCCCTATTGTCAACCCTTTTTGTGTTTGTGATGTCGTTTGCATTTATTATTGCTTTTGCCTTCTTGTTTGTCTGTTTGCGTGTTTGTTTCTGTGTTTTGTGGTTTACTGTCCTCCTTGAATGCTACTTTCCCTGTCCGATCTTTTTATATTTCTTTTTTAAATAATCATACATTTTTAAAGTGTTTTTGACAAAATCAAAACCATATATTCGATTTAGAGTGTCAAGTGCATAAAACTTGATTGGTTCGTTTGGATTATTTCCCTTATAATAGGTAAGTGGATCATCATCCGTCTCCAACTGAACTGCATATAACATTGTTCTACCGTGTTTGTCCTTATCCACTCTGAAATCATCTTTATAATCAATTCCGCTGATCTCAGCATCAACTCCAGTAAAAAATTGATCTACTAACCATTTGTTTTGTGTGAGCTGTTCTTCTGTTCTATCTTCCCCTTGAAGCTGATTAATATAGTTATTTTCATTTACAATTTGTCTCTGGAAATCTGAGCCAGGTTGTATAAATTCTGATTCTTCTTCATATAGATCACTTATAAGGACATCCTCATCTCCAACATCATACGTAGAATTGTCAAACTCAAATCCTCCTTCAGCCATTGTTTATTTCATTTAATTTTAAAAAATATATTTAAAAAATAAAAACAATGTCAGCTTACGGAAACAAACTTAACCCTCATAGAAAACTAAGAGAACCTCATGGCATCCGCACAAGTGTAGTAATAACTAATAATCAATCAACAATAGACCAAAACCAGCAACTGCTTTTGAGATTTCCCAATCTAAGTACTAATGATGTAAAAGTTCCACGTACTGCTCGTCTTGACTTTGAAAAAGAACTTAAAAGTACCAAAGACCCCAACGCTACTATATACCAGAATCTGGGTAGAGCAATTGTGAAAAAAATGACAATAAGAATAAGTGGCAATGAAGTCATGTCAATAGATGACAGTGATATATATCATTGTTATGAATATTTATGGAAAAGCCCTACCGAACGAGTAAATATGTATTACCAAGGTGTTAGTAGTAGTGCAAACATGTTAAAACATAGAGTTGGTGCGGGAGATGCTTCTTCAGACGCTGATGATGAAGCTGTAGCAGCAGCTTATGGAAATAGATTTTGTATTCCACTGGACTTTGAAATGTTAGAAAGTCATATGCCATTTTATCAAGCGGGGCTTGGTGATAGGTTAGAATATGAATTAACGTTTAACAAGTATAACAAAGTTATCAAAAGCAGTGATGTTGATGCATCTTATGTAATAAAAAATATCTGCTTGGAATTTGATATGGTTAGTGATGTTGAATTAGCCAGACAAATAAGACAGCAAATAAATGGTAAGATAGTATTTATGTATGATCGTATCTTGCGACATGGAATAATACAAGCAAAAAAATATGGTACCCTTTGGAATATCAACATTAATGTACCAGCACGGAGCATGAAAGGTATTTTAATGATGTTTGAAGACCCAAACAGAACAGACACTGAATTATTTTACAACCCAAAGATTGAAAAGGTTGAAATGACAATAGAGGGCGTACCAAATCAGTTGTATAGTCAGGGCATGAAGGCATATCAACAATGGAATGAAATCAACACATATTTTGCCTTGACATCAAAAAGAAACAAAGAGACAGACATAGTGGTGAAGGACTTATGCTTTACCAATGTTTCTATTCGAACATATCTGACAAAAGCATATGCTTTGTGGCTTGACCTTAGAACATGTGATGACAATTTATTACACGGCAGTGGAAGAAGAATAGAAAACGGCAGTGAAGGCATAACGATACTAATAAATGAAAAAGCAGATGCAGATCAACCTTTAAATATTTATCTATATATAATACAAGATGCGCAAATCAATTTCTATGATGGAAGATAGAAAGAAATACGATTCTAAATATCCTAAATATCCCCACAGTGCCATTATCTGTGGTCAGACAGGCTGCGGTAAAACAGAGTTTGTTCTTGACATACTTGAACACGAGTATGTTAAAGTTTTTGAACATATAATTATTTTGTGTCCAACCATAGAGTGGAACGAGGCTTATAAAATAGACCCTGGATAGGTGATGTAAGACACCCGAGAGATAAAAGAATAATAATTGTCAATCCCGTTAGCAACGGTAAAGAAATGCTACAAGAACTGTTGCGTTTATTTTTCAAACAATATGCTGGCAAGCCCACACTATACATCACTGATGATTGCTCAGCCACAAAAAAATTAACAAAGATAAAAGATATGTTATCAGAGTTGGCATTCTCTGGTCGTCACGCCAAACAATCAGTGTGGGTCATTTCACAGAGATATAATTCTGTATTGAAAAATTTGAGGGAGCAAGCAAAATGGTTGTGTATGTTTTACACCAAGGACAGAGATAGTTATGAAAATTGTTTGAGAGAGAATGATGTTATTTCGACGTTGGAGGAGAGAACCAGAATAAGAAAAGCTTTAGCAAAGACTAAATATTCCAAGTTAATATTGAGGACTGACCAACCAACTGGTTATTGGGTTGAATAATTACGCATTGATGTTAGCAATGCTATTTCTTTCTAACAGCATTGCTTTGTTGCTAATAGTAATACTAACAGCAAAGTAGCAATGTTAATAGCAATACTAGCATGAAAATATAATGGAAATATCGGAAAATATAGTAATGCTTATAGCATTGCTCATAGCAAATTAGTAATAACAAAGAAGCAGAGCCGCCGACTTCCAAGGATAGTAAAAGAGTTGCCAAAGCATTTGAAAATATAAACAGTCGGCATCTAAAATATCCCAAGTTATTACAAGTTGACCCAGGCGGAGAATTCATGGGTGCAGTATCGCAGTTGATGGCAAAACATAATGTAAACATTAGACGAGGCAGAACAGAAATACATAGAGACCAAGCTATAGTGGAAAGATTTAACAGAACATTAGCTGACAGATTGTTTGGCTATCAGTATGCTAAGGAAATAGATTCGCAAAAACGCAACAGAGAGTGGGTAAAAAGATTACCAGAAGTTGTCAAAGCATTAAATGTTGAGACAAAAAAGCCTCCTCCTGTGGAAACAAAAACATTAAAAGATGATCCTATCTGTATGAATGCCAGTGTAAGATATTTATATCAACCCGGGGAACAAGAAGGTGGAAGACGCAGAGCAACTGATCCAATGTGGAGTGTAGATATTCACAGGATTAAAAGTTATATGGTGACGCAAGGTATAAGAGTATATTATTTAAAATCGACAGTGCCTCAAAGTGGATTTGTCAAAGAAGAACTACTTTGTTCCTGCTGATACCCAAACGCGTTTATAAGTTTTTATAAAATCCATGTGCATCAGTTTTGATACCGTCTCTACTATGTATCGTTTAGAGTAAAATGATGACAGTGTTACTTTGTTTACTGTTATACCATATATCTGATGCTTTATTGAGCGTATCATATTCATTTCATGGGTGTATTTTTTCTTGCCAAATAATGCATCCTAATAGTTTTCAAAGTTTATATGTTTTTTGATTACATAATTTTTTACACCCTATGCTTTCTTAATAATCTACTCATCTGATCTCAAAATAGAATATAGTTTGGGTCTTAATCCAATATACTCAACTATAGGAACACCAGCACACTCATATTTCATCTTGCCTATTACTTTTTTATTTGTATCATCGTGCAGTGGATGGTTTTGTGAATACTCACTTAAATCATACTCATCTTTCATTTCAGCCATGTCTTTGTACACATCTTCTGTTTTGATATCTACCAGCAAGCTGTCAGTGTCTGTGTATAATAAAGTACAGTTATCTCCGTACCTTTTCTTTAGGGTATTATAGTACCAATCATACATCAAGTGCTTTGATAAATCTAATACTGACATCCCAACATAGATTGGTTTGTTTAATGTTAATTTTGTTTTGTTTACACGTATTGCTGACAATTCATCTGAAAATTGTATACGCCTGTTAAAGTTGGGTTTGGCTAGTATTTTTCTTATCTTTTCATTTTCAGAGCCGTCAGTTCTAACTATTTTTATATCAGTCCGCTTACGTAGATTTTCCATTGTTTTGCCAAACACAGAGTTGTTCGCAAGTTTGTAAAAATCTTTTTAAAAGGGTGATTTAGCTTTTTTCCTAAGTTCTGTGTTTAGATTTATGTATGATTCCATCCATGGTTTTTCATTAAATTCTACTACTCTGTGTTTTTTCTTTAGTTTCATGCCCAATTTTAAATACAGTTCCAGGTTTTTGCGATGTAACACATATTTTTATTTGTCCATAAGATTGGGGACTAGTTGTTCTATATTTATCATGCTATTATTTTCCAACAAATCTGTCTGGTATTCAGACAGCCATTCTTTTTTTACTGCTAATCTTTCCAGGGCAAGTGGATAGTCATTATGAGCTTCATGGAGTTCTTTGGGATATCCCAAATCAACTTCAAGTATTTGTCCTTTGCCAGGTTTTGGTTTAGAAAATGCCCCACTATTGTTTCTGGCTTTCCAAATAAAGCCAGAATATGGAAGTGGCTGACTCATTGAATGTCCATAAAGGTTATTTTCATCATAATACATTAAGTGGTTGTTTTCCTCCTTAGGGTTATATTAGCTACGTGTGGATTGTTTGCTTTGGCATATCTTTTTGATACCATACTAATTCCACCACGCATACCTTTTTCTATAAATAAATGCATGTCAATGTCTGTCAAAAGTTCTAGTTTTATCCCTGATTGTTTAAGTAAAGCATTCCAAAATAATCCAGGTGCTGTATAGTAATGTAAAGCATCAAGTTTGTATGCACTCATACATGTTTTTCTAAAAGTTTGGAATACATCTGCTAACAGAGTTACATCAGTTTTTAGATATAAATCATGATAGTCTCCAAGAGTTTTACAGTTAAACTCTTTCCATATTTTTTGAGCATATTCGTAATCTTCGGGACTTATACTTTCATCGGTTAGTTTGCTGTAAAAACATTCTATAGGTGGTAAAATATAGGTTTCCATAAATCTTTCCACATTGTCCATATATTCATAAGGATAAACAACTTTTCGTAAAAGTAAATCTGTTTGTTCTCCGAACTGATTTTTGGTAATTTTAAAATCAGATTTATCCGTAGCATCAACCAATTTTTCCAGAGACGAAGCCATAAACTGAAAGCTATCCAAGATCCTTAGTTGTCCAACGCTAAATGATATGTATTTTTCAGCATTGTTTGGGATGCATGTAATATTACCTGACATTTTATGTATTTTTGCATGATGAGATGACTATCATATCCTTTGAGGTTATGAAATACAACAGGTATGGGCGTTTTGTTTGGTTTTATTTTCAGTTTCAGGTTACAGTTTTTATGTGCTGCGCCTCTGTATTGACTGTAAAATGACAGTGGTCTCTTACTTTACAGTTTTTACCTTTTCCTATTTTATCATTACATATCCAACAATATGTTGCTTTTTCATGATCTTCCTCATTTTGTTGTGTCATGATTAATGGTTTTGGGTGAGCAAATATATTATTAATGTTGCTCTTCTCACGTTCCAAGTGATTTAAAAACTTTTCAACAACATCGTCACCTCTGTAACTAACAGATTCTTCAGCTTTGCCATCATATCTGCCAAGCTGGTATCCAAAACCACAAGCTTCGTGTACATTTTGAATTTCAGATTTATTTTCAACTTTGATTGATTGCGATTTGATTATACTCTCAAAATCAGTATATATTGCATAAGGCACAGGCATCTGATTTTGATGATTTTTAAAATATTTGTGATTTTTACCTTCTTGCGGCATTTCTAATCTGCAATAATGTTTGTTGATACCATCACAGTCTTCTTTGTGTTTGGTAAGTAGTCCTTTCCCAGAAAAGCCGTGAAGGCAACGATCGCAGAAGTAAGTTTGACCATGGTGTTTGTTTTGGTCATAAAGTAGTCTATTCAGATTTTTAATCCAGCAATAGAGATATTTTGTTGTTAATTTTTTTGGTTCGTCGGGATAATCATCAGGATCATAGTTGTCATCTATGATTCCTTCTTCATTATTTGGATAATCTTCATTCTCTAAATCGTTTTCAACCTCAATGTCTTCAGATATTAAGAGCAAAATAATTCGCTCAATATCTTTTGGTTGTTCTGATATTTTATATGGAAAAATACTTATCTTTTTATTTTTTCCTTTTAGGACATATCCAAAAACATTTAAAGCAAGGTTGTTTTGTTTCTCTACTTTGGAAATTTGAGAAATTGGAGTTGGAAAGTCAATACCATTCATATTCAACTTACCCATGTGTTTCTTATAACTAGATATCCTATTTGGATTATTTTTATCAGGCCACAAAGCATAAACCAATGCCACTTCCAAGCACTTATTATCTTCATTCTTAACATTAATTATTGCTTTCTTGTCAGCTAATGCTTTAGATAGAGGAATATATGAGGAACCTTTTAATGGTTCATACTTTGCAATATTCAAATAAATCTTAACACAGCGATCAATCTCCAATCCTGAACCTCCTTTTATAAATTTTTCAAGACGCTGTTGTATATAAGGAGATGCTTCATCATAAAACTCATTTATATTTTCGGGGGTTGTGATTGCTTTTTTTTCACTGTGTAATACTGGCGTTTGGGCGTATTATTTGGTAGCACCATCGTCTTTATTTAAATCTACAGTAAGACTTAATTGAAAGTATAATCCTTTTTTTATTTTTGCAAACTCTGCTATCTCTTTATTGATTTGTTTTGTGATAATGGATTTCTTATCACGAAATACTTTTTGAGTGTCTTTGTATTTCTCGACGGACATCTCGTATGCTTTACAATAACCAAATATTGGGTTGTCAACCAGTTTTAATTCTGAAGTAGATTTTTTATCTTGAAAAACTTGTTTTAGTTTATTTATAACATTTTCTTGTAATTTAGCATATTTCTGCTTTTGTTCATTTTTAACATTTTCTTGTAATTTATCCAATTTCTGCTTTTCTCGTTTACGTTGTTTTTTAGCATGTCGTCTCTTGCGTAAATTTTCTAATGTTTGAGAATTAACCTCTTTTGGAGTTTCCTTTGAAACTTCTTTAGGAGCATCTACCCCCTTTCTAAGCTGATCAATATAAATTAATCCATCCCGGTGCAATTGTAAAATGTAGTGAACGTCTTTGGTACTCATTTTTGTAATATATATAATATTATTATTTTTTTCTTAATATAAAATATATTTATTATAACAAGAAAAAAAAAATGGAAAACACTAAGAAAATTGAAAACATTTGCCAATTTCTCAAAGTTGAATATCACGAGCCTTGTAAAAATAAAACAACAAAAGATTCAAACTATTGCAGTTTACATAAATTTAGATTAAAGCAAAGTAAAAAGTTTGACCGTGTCTAAAATTTGGAAAAGGTACAAGTGCAAAATATCAAATATGTGTTGGTTGTTGTGCTCATATAGTTAGATTAAAACATAGATACACGGAAGTAGTAAAACCATATAGAAATTTAATGCGGGAAAATCAAACTATATGATTTTCTAGTAAAAATTCATATTTTATTATATTCGTGTTTATTCGTTGATTTGAGTGAAATTTTGATAACAAATCGACAAATTTGTTTTGTATTAATGAAACATTTTATAATTATATTACAAAAAACGCACAGACTATTTTTGTTGATTTTGGATGTAATTTTGATAACTATTAAACAAATCTAAAATTACAATCTTCACTAGCCTAAAATTCTAAAAAGTTTTAATAGATCAAGTAAATCACCATCTCATGGTGATTTATTGTATATGTATTTTGGGTCGTTCTCCTGTAATTTGAGGCGAAACAGAGTGAGACGAAAAATTACAGCAGAACACCCCAAATACATATATATTGAAAGTATGTACAATTCATGTCATTATATATAGATTCATTACGACTATGTATTATTGTAGAATTAGCTTGTTATTACTGCTTCTCATGACACTAAACTTCTTAGTATGGAACGTTAGAGGAATCATGGCCTCTGCCTGTGCACTGGCAGACATGTTGCAACGCCATAATGTAGATATTGCCCTCATCAGTGAGCATAAGCTATTTCCCCATTCCTTGTATTTCCTTGAGAGTATCGACTCAAATTATACTTATATTGCAACATCTGATGGATCAATTGAACAGTATGGCAATGCAAGATGTGGAAAAGGTGGTACGGCTATTATATATAAAAAATCATTTGGTCAGTATGTCAGTCATATGAATATCGATAATAATCGCATTTCAGGTATAGAATTTCAAGCCAACCACATGCCTCCGATGTTCATATTTTGTGTGTACATGCCTGCTAACAACTATATTAATGATTACAAAGACGTGCTTAGTGATTTACAAATGATTACCTCTTTTTATTCAACACAGGGAAATGTTATTTTAACAGGAGATATGAATGCGCAAATTTTGAATACCGATACTAACATATCAGGTTCTCCTTCCAAGTCGAAGCTACTTACCGACTATGTTAGCGAGCCAAATCTCGTTCCCATCAATGATCTTAATATGATGCGTGGACCTAATTACGCATACATTCCTACAAAAGCAATGCTTGACTACATTCTGGTTGATGAACACGTTCTGTTAGACATAATACACGTTCAAATATCTGATGAATCTGAAATACTTACTTCAGACCACCTTCCATTGAAATGTCACATTAAACTGCGTAAACATAATCAGAAGGCGGTTAGTACTAATATGAGCAACCGAATATGCATTGGGTTAGCGTTCCCAAATGTAATCTTCTTGTTTTTACAAAACAATGGTCTCTTCAACCACCTATTATTCTAGTTGCAACTGAGAATCTGACCAAGGTGAATACAGCAGTATATCTTGGTATGCGTTTGCAATCGAATCTGAAAATGAATCTTAGAATTGAAGAACGATGTCAGAAGGGGAGAAACGCGTTCTATGCGATGAATGTTTTAGGTGTCCATCCTTATGGTTTAAATCCTATTAACTCTGTCAATTTATACTGTAAGGTCATCATTCCTACTGTATTATATGGCTGCGAACTTTGGAATGGACTTACCCAAACAGAAATTGACACGCTAAATCGTCTACAACATTTTGTTGTGAAGAAAATACAAGCTTTTTATGTACATACAAGATCTGATATGTGTGAGGCAATGGTTGGTTTATTTCGTATAACTTCTGAAATTAATAAAAGAAAGTTAATGTTTATTCACAAACTACTTAGCATACCAACATATTCCGTCTCTCATATGTTGTTACTAAGACGGTACCTTTTATATATATCCAACATGAACCGCCGTATGTATGGCTTTATTCCAGATATTTGTATCGTACTGAATTACTATGAGCTTACATATATCGTTAATGACTACTTGTTAACATACCAACAACTCCCAAGTAAATTAGCATGGAAGATGTCAATATATAAAGCTGTCAAACAAAAGGAAACTTTACTATGGCAATCCCGTATATTTTCCGATAACGATTTTTGCTTATTTCGTAAAATTCATACCTTAATCATCAATCGTTTGGAAATTAGCTAAATCTCACTCTGATCTTTACCGTGCTCATGTAATTGCTAAAGTTTGGGCTCATACACCTCAGAAGACAGAGAGTAGATGCCCTGTTTGTACTCTTCTGTGTAACGATACCTTGTATCACGCGCAAACTGCGTGCGAAATGTTCAGAGCCATAAAGCTGAACTTTCTCAAAGAAGTTCTAAATAGTTGTGGACTTGAAACTAGAAATGAATTAGAGTCTTGCGACTATTCTGGTGAAAGTTATTAGTGGCCGATGTGTGTCCTTGCTAAACAGAAGCTGTCCAAATATGGACATATTCACAAAAGTGGCATTTAATTATGTCACCAATTGTGTCTCAGTCTCAGTCATAAGCTAACTTAAGAAAAAGAAAAGAAACGTTTGTGTTAATGTGTTGGTTTTTTTTATTAGCAAATGAGCGTTACTAGCATTACGTCTATATATGGATATGTATGTGTACTGACAATTCGTATAAAATCACCATTGATTTGTTTTGTCACTGACATGTATTATACTATGTTTTCGATTCTCACTATGTTTTCGATTCTCACTATGTTAAATATGTATATTGTATGTAATATGTGATTGTTTTCATAATCTCCTGTAAGGAGGAAATACAGATAATGAATGAATGAATAGGATAGATATTTTATTTTTGCCTTAATTAATCGCCTTTGTAATACAGTTTAAAACTTGATTTTTCAAAATTGAAAACCTGAGTGCTACGTCCTATTCTAGGAGAGATGATCCAATAATGAGATTGTGAAAGATATACTTCAAATGTTCCTTTTAGTATTCGTTTACCATTTCTTCTTTCTGGTTCAGCATATGAATCATCAGTACTTGGAGTTACATTAAAGGGAGTACATCAGGATTTTTCTAGAAATATCTTAAATTATAAAAATGTTCCAATTCAAGATAAAACACTTATATCCATCAAAATATGATGTTCGAACCATATTGTTAAGGTTTAAACTTTGAATACACCATATAGCTAGGACTGAATGCTGAAATTAACCCTGGTGCGTAACCTAGGATAGCACGTATTACTGTACTGAATGAATTTCCTTGTAACTTAGGGGTCATTTTTAGGATCATTCATTTTGTTTAGGCGCTTTAAAATAGAAGATATCATTATTTGTCCATTTTAAGTCGGACCCCTAGACCCCTTTGAAAAGCCTGATGTACTCACTTTAAACAAAATAAACAATTCTGTATCTATGTCTGTATTTGTAACTGTATATGTAAGATCTGCTTCAATTATATAGCGCCCGGGTTTTACAAATATTGCGCCGATGGAACGTTTACCACCACCGAGATATTCTGTAGCATATGCTCCACTTTTTACAAATGGATTGGGTACAAAAGTAAACACCTCGAGAAAAACTTCGAGTTTGGTTCTTTCAAGTGGTTTTCGTGTTGGATATGATGCATGACCAAAGTTATCTTTTATTATACTTATTCCGTCTATTGTAGCTTCAAGAATAAAAATCCGACTTAAATAGTCTACTTTTACTTTCAACTCATCAATTATACCAAAAATTACTGTGTGCCGACTATCAGACTTTTGATTATGCGCTTTGAGAGAAGCTATTTCGCAATCAAAAGCTTTGCTTCTTTCATCCTGGGCAGCTTTCATTTGCTTTGAAACATCATCAGTAGCAGTTTCTAGTTTATTAGTGTCAACCAGTTTGTTCAGAGCAGTCTCCAACGTCTTGCTACCAACCATTTTCTTTTTGATGTCTTTGAACTCTTTTGTGATATCGGCAACGTTAGTGTTTAACTGTTAATTTAATATTTTAATTTGACTTATTTCGGTAGCAAAAGCTGTTCTCATTTGTTTTGAAGCATCAGCAATAGCAGTTTCTAGTTCATTGTTGTCAACCATTTGTTTATTGATTTCCTTAATTCGTTCATTAATACTTCCAACGCCAACTTGTATGTTTTCACCTAACTTTTTACAGAGATCGCTTCAGGAAATAATAATCCACAGTTAATAAATAAAGGTATTAGAATTATTGATGAATTATTAAAAAATAGGTTACATATCACCCAAAGAACATGAGCAACTATTTTCTAAATAGTTTGATTAAATTATTGTCTAACTGTAATTATACATGAAAACTAAAGAAGAATTAATTGATTACTTGATGCGACTTGTAGCTGCATACAGGCGCAGTTATAAATTGTGCGGTATTATAAACACAGCAACAACCATAGGATTAGACAATGATGAAGAAGTAATCAAAATTGCCTTTAATAGAAATTCAAATGAATGATAACTTTACAGAGCCTTTGGAAATGTATATAAAAAACATTTAAGTTAAACGGTCATGGCATCCAGTCGTAATTCTTTTCAACTTGTTTCCATATCCTATCGTACTTTCTTCTAGGAGAGTTTGTTTCCTTTTTTCTTTTTAATATTTTAAATATTTTCTAAAAAAAGTATTCAAATTTGTTTGATCTTTTTCGACCCTCTATTTTATCCAAAATCTTTAGAATTTTTTAAAACAGCTCTTCAAATCTTTGTCTTTGGTACTTCCTGTGATAAATAGGTTTCGTTCGGTTGTAGTTGTAACCTGCAATAAGATTGTAACCGTTTGAACTCCACAATTAAGGCATATACGCTCGTTATCAAAAACCTCATAAGTGCCATTACAATTAATACATGCATTAGAGCATTTGTAACACAGCTTGGTTTTGACACAGTATTTACAAACCTTCTTTTTATTAGTCATGTAAAATAAGATGCAATCTAAATATACTCCAGGGGGATCAATAATATCCAAAACTCTTTCACAATATTTGCAATTTATTATATTATAATATAGCATTATAATTTTAATATATAAGCTTAACAATATTATCTCATGTAATATTATATAAATGGAATGTAGAAAATAAAATCAAAATCTTTAAAAAAAATCAAATGATGTGTGCTCGAATAGTTGATTTCGAAAATACAACTAAACTTGAAAAAGAGTTATTCGGTTTTACAAACTTTCAAGATCTGACTGAAGTAATTATAACCATGGCACCATTATACAAATGCGGCAAATTCATTAATATACCAAACAATCGAGAACTTACCAGACAAATCCATATTTAGGTTCTGCAACCAAAAATTTACCAAGAATCTAATAGCTGTAGAATATATAAAACTACATTCTCAATCAGACCTTTACAAGTCTATAGATTACTACTAAAATATATATTATTATAAAATCAAAAATTTAAAAGAAAATGATTGGACAGACGGTGGTCACATGATTCCCTATAAAAAAGCGTATTGACCTGAGGAAAGGCTAACAATGCATATTGACTTTTCGTATTGACTCGTAGGCGGGGCTAGAAAATGGTCACGAGCGAAAAGCGCTGGGGACGAATGATACAATGACGTATGTTAACTATCATCCAATCAAATTCGGCGTTACAACTGTGGTTCTGTCACAACAACCAAAATGTACGCCGACAGATTCGCAAAGTTATCGACTGAACAGAAAACTAAAATTTTAGAAGACGTGAATTTTAAAGACACTTGGGTTAGAATTTTTCCCCTGGGATTTTATAATAAAACAATAATTGCCTTTTTAATATCGGTCAATACATTGTTTTATCGACCTGAGAAAAGGGATATTTGTCCGAGGTCAATATCCCTTTTCTCAGGTCGATAAAACAATGTATTGACCTCATCAAAATGCAATAATTGTATATTATTACATCTCTGTACTGAAATAGGTGTTTCTCTTAGAGAAGGTAGGCAAAGACTGAGTAAGTTAGAGTTATCATGCCATGCAGTGTTAGGGGTGACCTAAGTTAGTTTTCACTCACTCAATCCTGTCAACCAAGCTGTATTTGTACAATAATCAGTTTGTCAAGACATACATGACGACCGTATACAATATAAATAATACATTGACCTCATGATAAATGGTCTCATTAACTTTTACAGTTATTACTCAGTACTGTGAACATAGCCAGTTATCTACCTGTGGAATAAGGGACATAAATATGAGTAAACACACTACAGAAAACTATAGCAGTTGTCTCCCTTGAAGCACTATTAAAGACACGGTTACATTTAATATAAAACAAAAGAGTATATTGATGATCATAGGGAAAGGTGTACCAGACGCTTAGAAAAAGATAATGAAGCTTTTAAAAAAGATTGGACGACTGGACTTTTGGAAAAAAACAATTTTAGAAAAATAGTAGATGATAATGAAATCATGGAAATCGAAGATTTTAGTACCTTTCCCGTTGAAAAAATAAAAATGTTATTTAATTAGGCTTGAAAAAATAATCTCATATTATATTATATAATGGTTAGAAAAGCTGTGAAAATTGTAAAATCACCACCAGAAGAATATAGCAAAGTTTTGGAAATTGAAAAATCACCAAAACAATATAGCAAAGTTATTCAAGTTATTATTGTAAGGGATAAAAGCCAATTTAATCAACTTTGGTTTACAAAACCAATTGTTATAGGTGCCATTGAAAAGGAATTAGCACAAACAGACGGTCTTAAAATGAATGTTACTTTAAAAGTTTCTTTAGATAATGTAGCACATGATACGAGGGTCATTCAATAAGTTCTGTCACTAACGCGTTTTAACAATTATTTGCTCGTTGTGAGTGTAGATGTTTGATACCATATGAAAGAAAGTTTCAATACCATTCCATTGATGGTAAAATGAATGCTGTATCTTTTGTGTGACGAAAGTTATGGAACATTTAATACACATCACTTATACATACTGATGCATTTTCGTCCTGAGTTTTTTCAGGTATGTTAATTGTTACTTTTTTAAATGCCTGTTGCTCTTTAAGTACTTGTCGAAGACCTTTGAAATTTCTCATACATTACCAATTATATCTGTGCATAACAAGATTCAGAATTTAAGCATGGTAGATGAAAAGGCATTGTCTTAGAAATTACCATTTTAAGCTAACGTGTAAATTTAATTTAATGATAAATGGACATTAAATGAAAGGGCAGTCTTCTGAAATAGCGTTTTTGGATGATCAATATTTTCACTAAACGTTTTACAAAGTTCTACAATAATGTGTTGAATATGAAATTTAACTAAATTTAAGGGATATGCATGTACTCATATCTGGTTTGCAGCAAGACCTTTCCGAATTTTCTACAATCATTTTCATGGATTATGGGCGAATAACAAAAGATGGCGTACAAGAAAAATTTAATGCATAGAATTATTCAAATATTTTTTACAACGTTTTTAACAAGGACATTTTCAGAGATGGCAGTAACCAAAAGTGTGGTAGGGGGAGGTAATTCAGGGGTATAAATAACCGGAACTTTTTCATTTCTGTTGTGGAATTTAAGAGAGCGAACCCAGTAGTACTATAAATACACTACTTTATCTCAGTGTATTATCTAGTTTAAAGGATATATGCCTGGTGACAGAACATTTTGAAACACCCTCGTAAAGAAAAAGGCAAAAAAACACTTATTAAACAGCTTATATTGCTTCCAAAGCATTATTAATCACAAACAAAACTCATATTGATGATGCGCTAACTAAAGCATCTCTTGAAATAATGGAGAAATTTGGCAATTGGATTTCTAAAGGATGTGGTTGGAGAATTGCAACAGTTGAGGCGCACTACATAAATCGAGTAAAGTATAAGCCTTTACGTGGTAGCTCTTATTTGAATTTACCGAAAGAACTGCAACATCACAAAAAAGGTTTAAGGAATAAAAAAAATGAAGATAATGAATGCTTTAGATGGTGTCAATTAGCTTGTTAATTTCCTGTTAAAAAAGATCCTCATAGAATAACAAAGTACAAATATCATATTGGTGATCTTGATTACAAGGGAATAACATTTACTGTTACAATACAAAAATCCCAAAAATCGAAAAACAAAAACAACATTTGTTTAAAGGGAATGTAGCGCCACAACCAAACAAGCTTTATTATTGAGAGTTCAGAAAAAAATGGAAAATGGTGAAAGAATTATCAAAATCGGATGATAAACAAAAAAGATATGACCTTTTGAAGGTTGTTCTAAAACGGATATGGGGGCCGCCATTTTAGAAATATGACATCATAGAAAATCACTGCAAATGAATGCAAAATACATTACTGGTCATAAAAAGCATTATTTCCATTAAGTATACATATTTTTCATACAGTTGCTGTCATGTTTTACCCTATAAATCAATAAATGTTCATATTAATAAATATTCCATATATGGTCATTAGAACTGTGATGTCATAGCTCTAAAAATGGCGGCTTCCATAGCCGTTTCAACAGAACCTTCAAATGATCATATCTTCTTTGTTTATCATCCGATTTTGATAATTATTTCATTTTTTTCAGAACTTTTAATAATAAAGATGATTGGCTGTGGCGCTACATTCCCTTTAACATATTTGGGTATGATGATAATCAAGTATACCCTTTGTACATATAAAAAATAAAGCAAACGAATCGTGCGCTATTTTTTTGATCACCGAAAAAGAACAAAATCATTATGTATGGATACAAAACGTTAACAGTTTGATGTATAATTAAACAGCACACACGCAAGAAAAATGGTTTTGTAAAACATGCTTGCAGTTCTTTACATTAGAAAGGGTGTTAAAAAAGCATGAGCCTGATTGTCTTTCACTTAACGGAAAACAAGTAATAAAAACGCTGAACAAAGATGAAAAGGTTTATTTTAAAAACTAGGACAGGCAGCTAATGGTTTCCGTTTGTTATTTATGCTGATTTTGAAGCAGTAACCGAAAGTATTTCTTCAGCATCAAACTATCCTAAAAAATCATATACAGAAGCATATCAAAAGCATACTGATTGCAGATATGGGTATAAGGTTGTTTGTTGTTATGATGATCAATATTCAAAACCAGTTGTAACGTACAGAGGACCAAATGCTGTTTACAAGTTTTTAAAAAAAATGATAGAAGAAAAAAGTTGTGTAAAAAAACTATGAATGCACATTTTAAGAAAGATTTGTTGATGTCGTCGGACGAAGAAGCTAGATTCCAAAAATCATAATCATGCCATATTTGCGGTGATGGGTTTGTAATAACTCTCAAATAAGGCGACGCGGGTCGTACATCAGCATATGAAAACTCTCTTAGAAAAGTTAGAGATCATTGCCATATCACTGGAAAGTAAAGGTATACATATAATATTAATTTCAGGCTGGCTAAAAAAGTACCTCATGTGTTTTTTATAACTTGAGAGGATATGATTCTCACTTTATAATGCAGCACATCGGAAAGTTTAAAGAAGAAATAAATGTTACACCGAATAACATGGAAAAGTACATGGCTTTTATGTTAGGAAAAAGTTTAGTGTTTGTTGACAGTTTCCAGTTTATATCTCAATCACTTGATAATTTAGTAAAAATCATCCCCTCGTTTCAATACACCTCGCAAGAATACTCTGGCAACAATCTAGAATTAATAAAAATAAAAGGCGTTTATCCTTATGATTACATGAACAGTTTTGAACGTTTTAAGGAAACTAAATTACCTGGCAAAGATAGCTTTTATTCTCAATTAAATGGTGAGCATATTTCAGATGCAGATTATGATCATGCTAAAAAAATATGGAAAACATTTAAGATTACAAATATGGGAGAATATCATGATCTGTTTCTTAAGACTGATGTGCTGTTGCTGACAGATGTTTTTGAAAACTTTAGAAAAATGTGCATTGAGTACTACAAATTAGATCCTTGTCATTACTTCAGTAGTCCTGGTTTAGCGTGGGATGCATGTCTTAAGATGACTGGTATCCGACTTGACTTAATCACTGATACTGATCAATATTTGTTTGTGAAAAAGGATTAAGAGGTGGCACAAGTTATATTGCAAACAGATATTCACAGGCTAACAATAAATATATGAACAGCTATGACAAGAAAAAAGAAGGCAAGTACATCATATATCTTGATGATAATAACTTGTATGGTTGGGCTATGTGCCAACCGTTGCATACTGGTAACTTTAAGTGGGTTAATAAGATCAAAAAAGGAACATCAAATGACATTGTTGAGTGTGACATCGAGTATCCTAAGAAACTGCATGACCAGCATAATGACTATCCCCTTGCCCCAGAAAGTTTAAATATAAAAGATGAATGGCTGTCAGATTATTGTAAAAGTTTAAATAAAAGTTTAATTTAGGATCTAGTAAATTTAAAGGGAATATAGCGACACAGCCAAACAAACTCTACTGTTGAGAGTTCTGAAAAACTTGGAAAAAGGTGAAAGAATTATCAAAATTGGATGATAAGCAAAAGAGATATGACCATTTAAAGGTTGTTCTAAAACGAATATGGGAGCCGATATTTTTAGAACTATGACATCATAGTTCCATATTACCATATATGGAATATTGATAAATATCATTTAAAACGAAGAAAAACACTGCAAATGAATGGGTTTTTTTACTGGTGATATAAATCATTATTACCATTAAGTATTACATATTTTTCATACAGTTGCCGTCATTTTCTCCCTATAAATAAGTAAATTTTCATATTATAAATATTCCATATATGGTCATTTAGAACTATGATGTCATAGCTCTCAAAATGGCCACTTCCATATCCGTTTCAACAAAAACTTCAAATGATCATATCTTCTTTGTTTATCATCCGATTTCGATCTTTCACCCTTATTGAAGTATTTCAAAACTCTCAATAATAAAGATGTTTGTCTGTGTCGCTACATACCCTTTAACAAACTTTTTACAACACTAAAAATAAAACAAATGTATGTTGTGCATTACAGAAACTTAAAACTGTATAAAAAGCTTGGAATAAAGGTAACACAAATATACCGAAAACTACAGTTTGATGAATCAAAGTGGTTAAAGACATATATGTACATAGACTTTAATACTGACGAGAACAGCTGGTAAAATGCTTTTGAAAAGGATTTCTTCAAACTGATGAACAAGTTTTGGTAAAACTATGGAAAATTTGAGAAAACGAATTAATGTTAAATTAACTCACGACGAGGAGGTCCTTTTAAAATATGCAGGAAGACCTTCATTTATTTCTTGTAAAATGTTTAATGAAAATGTATTTGCCATAAACAGAATAAAAGAACGATTAGTTTTAAATCGTCCTTGTTATGTTTGTATGTGTATTTTAGACTTGTCAAAACATTTGATGGATGATTTCCGTTACATTAAAAACAAATATGATAAAAAAGCTAAATTATTATTTACTGATACTGATTCCTTGTGTTATGAAATAAAAAAAAAATATATGTATGCAGACTTTTACAAGGATAAAAAACTTTTTGATAATTGTGATTATGAGTCAAAAAGTAAGTTTCAAGTTAATGATAATAAAAAGGTTATTAGCAAAATGAAAGATGAAACGTGTGATATGCCTACTGTGGAATGTGTTGGACTACGAAGTAAACTATATTCGTATATGTATATAAAAAATATAAGGCATTATAATTACAAAGAGATTTGGTTTACGACAACAGAAGCCCACCATGAGATGAACGTTATTAGATCACAACAGCACAACATAAGCGCTACGAAATCAATAAAAAGAGTTTGTCAGCTTATGATTATAAAAGGTACATACTAGATAATGGACAAGATACATTAGCATACAAGTAAAATACTCCATGGTAAAAATACGATATGTGCGGCGATGATGAAGACTACTGTCCGGTTCCGTCTGACTTTGCTTAATGAATTGCAAATATTTTAGTTATTTACAAAAAGGAGACGGTGGGATATTATTCATACCAAACTAATAGATACTTGGGGTTTTGGTAAAGTTCTTCCTAAGCGAAGGGCAATCAAGCAGTTTGTATAGTTGCAAGGGGTCTGGTAGCAAGTATCTTTGTGTCAAGGGCAACTGGAGACAACTTGACAACTGTTGATTGTTTGCCGCGAGGGGAAATTGCGCTTATACCCCCACCCAGTATATATACTACTGTACAGTACTAACCTAGATGTTGGTGTCCCATAGAACAGTAATAACGTTAGCTGTTGGTATGGTCCTGATGACAGTACTAACGTTAGCTGTTGATATTACCCCTTTGGACAGTACTAACGCTATCTGTTGATATTGCCCCAGAGGACAGTAATAAATAGCGCTAGCTGTTAATACGGCTCATGAGGATTGTAATAACGCTAGCTGTTGATATTGCCCCTAATGACAGTACTATCGGTAGCTGTTGATATGACCCCCGAGGACATTAGTAACGCTAGCTGTTGATATTGTCCATTAGGACATTAAAAACCTAGCTGTTTATATTGCCCCTTAGATCAGTAATAACTCCAGCTGTTGATGACAGTACTAATGCCAGCGCTCGATATTGCCCCTTAGGACAGTATGGACGCTATCTGTTGATATTGCCCCTCAGGTCAGTACTTGCGGTATCAGTTGACATTGCCCCTGATGACAGTACTAACGCCAGCTGTTGATATTGCGCCAGCC
The DNA here is from genome assembly GCA_037043455.1 of Cyrtodaria siliqua. NCBI lineage: Eukaryota > Metazoa > Mollusca > Bivalvia > Adapedonta > Hiatellidae > Cyrtodaria > Cyrtodaria siliqua. Next base: position 117,551 of record JAWPHD010002661.1, on the reverse strand, counting down.
GACAGTACTAGCGCTACGTGTTGATATTGCATATTGTATATTAGTGCAGTACTAACGCTGGCTGTTGATATTGCCCTTGAGTACAGTTATAACACTACCTGTTGATATAGCCTCCTAGAATAGAACTAACGCTAGCTGTTGATATTGCCCCTGAGGACAGTACTAACGCTAGCTGTTGATACTGCCCTTTAGGTCATTACTAACGTCAGCTGTTTATATTGCCACTTTGGACAGTACTAACGCTAGCTTTTGATATGGCCCCTGAAGACATTACTAACGACAGCTGTTGATATTGCCCCTAAGGACAGTACTATCGCTAGCTGTTGATACGACCCCCGAGTACTAACGCTAGCTGTTGATATTGTCCATTATCAAACCTAGCTGTTTATATTGCCCCTTAGATCAGTAATAACTCCAGCTGTTGATATTGGCTTCTGATGACAGTACTGATGCCAGCGCTCGATATTGCCCCTTAGGACAGTACTATCGCTATCTGTTGATATTGCCCCTCAGAACAGTAGTAACGCTAGCTGTTGATATTGTCCATTAGGGCATTACCAAACCTAGCTGTTTATATTGCCCCTTATATCAGTAATAACTCCAGCTGTTGATATGGCTTCTGATGACAGTACTAATGCCAGCGCTCGATATTGCCCCTTAGGACAGTATCAACGCTAGCTGTTGATATTGCCCCTCAGGACAGTACTTGCGGTATCAGTTGATATTGCCCAGCCGATAGTACTAGCGCTACCTGTTGATATTGCATATTAGTGCAGTACTAACGCTGGCTTTTGATATAGCCCCCGAGGACAGTTATAACTGTCATGTGTAGGTGTATCGCCGTTTAGGCTGTTTAGTAAACAGTTAAACAAAACTATAACCGTTTCGGATTGTATAGTATTAGGTAAAATTATGAATCTATATGTATACTGGTGAGTGATGAGACGCAAATTATCACTATATGAGTAGTGTTGAGTATTCGCTGGAAGCATTTGCATTATGGATACATCATAATCATGGATTTCATAACATATTTGCTACGAGTAAATTTATTGTTATCAGCTTATTTATACGCTTGATACATTAAAACTATTGTCAGTCCGATCTCGCATTACTGGTTAACTATACGGCTATATTATATATCTATATTAAACACAATTTATTGCCAGTCTGATGCTTGACCATTACCACTGTGTTCACAGAACCGAAATTCTCGTAAGTGGATGCACTAATTACATTATTAAATCTAGATAGCCACCGTTTTATTATGGCTTTGCACAGGCTGTCGGTCGGTCCATAATCTTCTTGTCTTTGCGAGAACTCAAGAACAGCTGGCACTACAAGCTCGAAACTTGCCAGGAATGTTTGTGTCATGGGGTAGTTGTGCACCTCCTCTTTTGGGTAGATTCGCATAAGAAATGTGGTTGCCAGGGTAACAAAACATATAAAAAAAATGTTGGTATGTCAGTCGGTCGGTCGGTCGGTCCACTTTGTCTTTGTGATAACTCAAGAACGGCTGGCACTACAAACTCGAAACTTGGCAGGAAGGTTTGTGTCATGGTGTAGCTGTGCACCTCTCCTTTTGGGTATATTCGCCTAAGAAATGTGGTTGGCATGGCAACAAAACATGTAAAAAAACACTAAAAATCGACTGTCTTCGCGCTAACTCAAAAACAGCGTGAACTACAAACTCGAAACTAGGCAGAAATGTTTGTGTCATGGTGTAGTTGTGCACCTCTACTTTTGGGTAGATTCGGATAAGACATATGGTTGCCATGGTAATAAAAGTTGTAAAAAATCGCTAAAAATCGCTTGTTTTCGCGATAACTCGAGAACAGCTGGAACTACAAACCCAAAACTCGGCAGGAATGTTTGTTGCATGGTCTAGTTGCGCATCTCCCCCTTTTGGGTAGATTCGCATACGAAATGTGGTTGGCATGGTAACAAAACTTGTAAAAAATCACTAAAAAGCGCTTGTCTTCATGATTCTCAAGAACAGCAAATTGGCAAGAATGTTTGTCTCGTGGTGTAGCTATACACCTCCCCGTTTGAGTAGATTCGAAATGTGGTTGCCATAGTAACAAGACTTTTAAAAAAATCTCTAAAAATTGCTTGTTATTTTTTAAAACTATTTTGGCTTATGGGTTCAATTTTTTAAATCTTTTTTTATTTTTTATTTTATTTTGTTTTTGATTTTTTTTTTTATTTTGTTTTTGAAATTTTGAAATTTTGACTCTTTTTTTTTTTAATCCTTTTTTTTTTTTTGACTTTTTTTTTTGACTTTTGTATTTGTTTTAATTTTTTTTTTTTAAATTTTAATTTTTTTTTTTTAATTGTTTTTTCCCTTTGTTGGATCAGTTTTACAAAGAGTTATAGGCTTCAATATAAACAGAACTTCAACAATCTTCTCTGAAACTACAAGAGATAAAGGTTTAATTTTATTTAATATCAGCTTTTGGATCCTCTACCAAGTTTGTTCAAATGGTGAATCTGGGGTCAAATTTGGGTCCCGCCCCGGGTGTATCCAGTAGAACGATACAGGCCCTCTTGGGCCTATTGTTTTTAATATACAAGTATGTTGTGATGTTTCTATATTTAAACCTAAAGACCATATTAATTTAAAATTATTTTTTAAATTACCTCCGTTTATTGAATGAATATTAAGATTAAATTTGATTCTAATTAAAACAAATACATTTATGATTTATTTTCACTCTCTAAAACTCAAACTATTGAATAATTTTGATATATGGGATACATTATTTTGATGAAGAATATGCAAATCAAGCAACCCATGTAAAAACCAAATGTAAAATACCTACATATATATAAGGATAACTGCCAATGATACACTATGTATATGTGAAAACTCACTAAAAATTGCTTGGCTTCCATAACTCAAAAAACAGCTGGCACTCACAACTTGCCAGTAATGTTTGTGTCATGGTTGTTCAAAGGGGGCATATATGTTTTACAAACATTTCTTCTTTATTTAGAAAATCGAATACGTTTTTTCCCTACCGAATTAAAGACACGTGTCCTTAATTCGGCCGTATTACATTACGCGGTCCGAGTATTAACTTTAACTTGTGAGGTATATTACCTCAGATTCAATATATGTTTGCATATATCATTCAATGAACTAGTTTTCACTATCGGTTAAGAATGTCTTCAAGTGTGTACATGATTTCCTTATGCTGGTATCATTGGTATGTCTGATGCTTGGTGGTATTATATATACGTCCTATTACAGGTATATGCTGCCTTTCACTTATAAAGGTATCACCATCTTATTAAGCTGGTTAAACTGTGCTTATCTGTAAAATATGGTATTAAACCGTATATCTATAAAGTGTCAACCTGTCAATATAGCCTATGTATAACAGGCTAAAAGCATCATTTTCTCTATAAAATACTTAAACTGATACTTGGTAATTATGGCTGAAAAACGTTGTATTATATGTACCAAATGCTCAATCAATAGTAAGGAAATTTTTCAGTAATGAATTTTCAACTACTGACAACTGATAAAATATTATAAACATTTTTTATTTTTTTACATTGTACTTTTATTGGCGGAATGTGCATCTTTCTGTTAAAGACATAAGTCTTTGTCTAGACACTTTGCACAACTAATTCAAACAATAAGATGAATCACTGTATACTAAACACATTGTTCCTGTTAATAAAACACGCTGTGCATTATTCCAGGGAAGTTATCAACACGCCCGAATCGAGCTGCAGTGCATTATATGTATACACGTTATTAAGATGCATGGACATTATACAGGTAACTTATATCGTTAGCTATTGTACTGTCAACAGCTAGCGCTAATACTGTCCTCAGAGGCATTATCAACAGCTAGCGTTAGTACTGTCCTTCGGGGGCAATATCAACAGCCATAGTTAGTACTGTCCTTAGGGACAATATCAACAGCTAGCGTTAGTACACTCCTCAGGGGAATATCAAAAGGTAGCATTAGTTCTGTTCTCAGGGGCCATATCAACAGAAAGGTTTAGTAATGTCCTCAGGGGCAATAGCAACAGCTAACGCTATTTCTGTTCAAAGGGGCAATATCAACAGCTGGTATTAGTACTGTCCTGAGGGGTGATATCAACGGCAGGCTGTTGTTAGTAATGACCTAAGGGGCATTATCAACAGCTAGCGTTAGTACTGTCCTCAGGGGTCATATCAACAGCTAGCGTTATTACTGTTCTAAGTGGCAATATCAATATTTAGGTTTAGTAATGTCCTAAGGGGCAATAGCAGCCGCTGGCGTTAGTAATATCCAAGGGGCAATACCAGCAGCTACGTTAGTAGTGTCTTTTGGGGCCATAACAACAGCTAGTGTTATTACTATTCTAAGTTGCAATATCAACAGCTAGGTTTAGTACTGGGCTCAGGGGAAATGGCAAAAACTAGCGTTATCATTGTCCTTGGGCCATATACACAGGTAGCGTTCTTACTGTTCTAAGGGGCAATATCAACAGGTGGTTTTAGTACTGTTCTAAGGGGAAATATCAACAGCAGGCGTTAGAAGTCCTCAGGGGCCTTATCAACAGCTATCTTTAGTAATGTCATAAGGGGTAACATCAACAGCTAGGTTATTACTGGTCTAAGGGGCAATATCAACAGCTAGGTCTAGTACTGTCCTCATTGGCAATATCAACAGCTAGCGCTAATAATGCCCTAAGGGACAATGTCAACTAGCGTTAGTACTGTCACCAGGGGCCATATCAACATTTAGCTTTAATACTGTTCTAAGGGGCAATATCAACAACTAGGTTTATACCTACTTTTAGTAATATCCTAAAGGGCAATATCAGCTGACGTTAGTACTGTCCTCTGGGGCCATATCCACAGCTAGTTTTAGCACTGTTCTTAGGGCCAATATCAACAGCTAGAGACAGTACTGTCCTAAGGGGCAATATAACAGCTGGCGTTGGTACTGCCCTCAGGGGCAATATCAACAGCTAGCGTTAGTAATGTCCTCTTGGACATATCAAAAGATAGCGATAGTAATGTCCAAAGTTGTAATATCAAAAGCTGGCGTTAGTACTGTACCCAGGGTCATATCAACAGCTAGCGATAGTACTGTCCTAAGGGGCAATATCAACAGCTGGCGTTAGTAATGTCCTAAGGGCAATATCAGGAGTAGCTACTGTCCTTTGGAGAAAAAATCAACAGCTAGCGTTATAACTGTTCTAAGGGGAATAACAACTGATATGTTTAGTACTATCCTAAAGGGAATATCAAAGCTGGTATTAGAACTGTCCTCTGGGGACAAAACAAAACATGTTTTAGTACCGTCCTTAGGGGCAATATCAACATCTTGCGTTAGTAATGGCCTAAAGGACAACAGAAACAGCTACAGTTACAGATGTGACAGCGTTGTATTACCACTCTAAATCGTGTTTGAAACGCAAACCCAACGAACGAAAAACGCTTATGCTGAAAACGCGAAAAACCCGTTTTACCCTGTTTTACAACCGTTATCCAATCAGTATGTTTTAAAAACGTTTTCAGTTCGTTAAACGCGTTTTTTTCGTTCAGCCAATAAGATTGGAAAATCTTAAAGCGTTTCTGGGTCATCCGGGTTCTTCGCGTTTTCCCGTTTCTAGGTCAAACGGGTTTTTCGTTAATACCATTTGACCAAACAGAGGCACCGCTGAATTGCTTTACCCGTCTATAACGACGTGATAATGACGTGAATTTACACGATTATTTTTTTAATACGAGCGTGTAAACAACAATTCGAACACCATCAGTGACGAGTGCGCTCAGAAGCTGCTCTCCTTTGAAGGAGGCTGATAACGCTAAAATTACAAAACATGGCGGCATACAGCTGCTCTCAGACCCATTTTCAGTGGGTGATAAATTATGATTCGACCCAATCAACGACGACATCAGGTAAGACTATGTTACTGTTGAATTCCTTAATAATATGAACTAGGTACGGGCATAACCACGACCAGTCTTTGATTGTAGTAAAACAGTAGCAACTCAAGATCTGAAACTCAAACTGTTTTCTCATTATGGTTATTTCAAAATCCCAAGATGCATGACAAAGTTACAGCCCGGACAAGCCTATTTCTGACCATTAACCTCCAACTGTAACTGTGACCTTTGAGCTACGGACCTGGGTCTTGCGCGCGACACACCGTCTCAATATTGTGAACATTAATTTTGTGCCAAGTTATTTCAAAATCTCACAATGCATGACAAAATTACAGCCCGGACAAGCCTATTTCTGAAACCCCACCACCACAGTTAGTGTTGCTTTATAAGGGGTCGTAGAAACCCTACCACCACATGAAATGGGTCGTAAAACTCCGGTCACCGCAGGAAGTCTTGTGGAAGTTGATAAGCATGGGTCATAAAACACCTAATATCAAATAGCAACTATTTGATCTTAAAATATTAGTGCAACTTTGTAATTAAAGGGTGGAGTCTAAATAGTATGTAACCAATCAAATGACCCCTAGACACATATATATTTACAGCACCAGATGCATTAAGTACTATTGTATCTTTAATACTTACTGTTATTAGACATGTAATTAAATTATCACTGCCATAATTAATTGAACTTAAATATGTATCTAAGAGCTAATTCTGACTGAATCAAGTGATAGTAGGTGTGACTGTGATTCCTTCATCAAGTGTTACTACTAAGTTTCATCTAAGGTGCTCCCATCTAGATGTGGTAAGTTCTGATTTAATCTCAATGTTACATGTACATGGAATACATATATGTTTCACAGCTCCTATCTGGACCAGTAAAGTAGTCAAAATATCACATGTCACTTTAACTCATCCTTCTAAATTCTCTTTCAAATTTGCATTGATTGTGATAAAAGATTCATAAAGATTATGTCTCCCCCCCCCCCCCCCCCATACTCATGGGGAGACATGGGGGGGGGAGACATATTGTTTTTAGCTTTGATATCTGTCTGTCTGTCTGTATGTCAGTCGTGTTCTCTCCATATCTCTTGAACCGTTATAATTTCTAACTCGGAAGTCAAATGTAAATCTACCAGTAGTCAAAATGAAGGTCTACTGTACTTTCAATACTGTTATTTAGTGTTGCTTATAAGTTAGTTTAATTAGTTCACTTCACATGTTCTAGTTTCTAGGTTCTGCTTCCTTTAACATACATGTAACCCACTGACCTTGTTACACACACATTGTCAGAGCTCTAGATAATCTGACTGTTTGAGTATTTTTCTCATACTTGTTTTACAAAATTGAGCAGTAGGAAGACGGAATAAAATTAAGTATAAAATCGGAAAAACTCTGCGTCGGAAATAAAAAAAATAAAAATAACATTAACCATAATTATAATTAAAATCATGATTTGTTTTGAAACAACAAGATTTAACATCAATTCGAAGATCCGTGACAAGTAAAGAGATTTTCCTATACTGGGTGTTATTACTATTGTTTAGAGCTTAAAACCAAAAAAAAGAATCACATAACTGTTAAATGCAAAACAAGATGGCCTAATAAATTCTAGCTAGACACACACTTTTTTGTAGCAGATCAAACGAGAAAAAAATAAATAAAATTCATGATTTTGACTGTTTTTTTATTTCAGTTTTGCAAAATTTAGGTTAGGCGCTCACGTAAATCTAAAAAAACAACAACTCTGGCCTGAGTATCATTGTTGTTTTTTTTGTAAAAAAACTGGAGGTCATTGTTAATTATTTTGTTAATTAATAGCTCGTTACCAAAGTAGTCTATTTCAAAATAACTAAATATTGCCACGCAAAACTAGTTCAACTTAAGTTAGACTAGTTCTGCAGTAGAATACGCATTTGTAGTTAGTGCAAATCCAGTCTAAGTCTAGTTAGACTAGTTTTTCGAATTTTTAACTAGTCCAACTCCTATTTCTTTATTAATAAATTAGCATTTTGAACTATCATAATTATAAAGTCTTCATACATCAGTCCAAGTTGGCTACCTGGTCCTTGAGCGGCCTGTAGATCAACCCCACCCACCACCCTCACCTCCCACCCCAAAAAAACCCCAAAACATCCCACGTCCCAGGGGAATTTTGTAGGGTAAGTGTTCTGAAAATGCATACATAAACAAAAAGCTTCAAAATGAGACTTGTCTGCCATCTGAGCGTTGGGCGTTTGTGTGCAACACCCGTGACAATTACGTTACCATAACAATAAATCAAAAGAAATAGAAAAAGATCGGACACGGAAAGTAGCATTCAAGGAGGACAGTCCACCACAAAACACAGAAACAAACACGCAAACAGACAAACAAGAAGGCAAAAGCAATAATAAATGCAAACGACATCACAAACACAAAAGGGTTGACAATAGGGCTACCGCCTTGGAACGGTCAGTGGCAAAGTAGGCCACTGGGGTTTTAAACAGGTTCTAGGGTGCACCAAACCTCACACTTAACCTACTGTCATCCCATTAAAACAGGACAGTGTAAATAAAGAAATCCCCGCCATGATTTAATTAAGTTGAATATGAGTAAATACAAATTAGATTGTTTGTGTGCAACGCCGTGACAATTACGTTACCATAACAATAAATCAAGTTGAATATGAGTAAAAACAAATTGCAGATGAACAACAAATATTACCTTTATGTTATTTATAAATTGTTTAATTTAGACAAACTTTTCAATGTATTAAACATATTCCGTCTATAAAAAAACGAAATATGGATAATCTTAAATTACCTCCTTTTAAATTGAATATTGTTTGAAATTCAAGTAACTGAAATTCAAAAATATTTTGCTAGTAAAACATGATGTCGAAATAATTTTAACTGGCATATTTTAGAATTAGGAACATCGAAAGCTTCACTAATTCGAAGTACTTAATAAAATTCTATATACCCAGTTGTTAAAACTTATTTCTGAGAAAACACATTGACTTAAAAGTTTTAAAATATTAAAAGTTTTAAAATATGTTCATGCAATCAGAGCAGACGATTTACACTCGTTATTTTGCAGTTTAACCGTATCTCTAATCAAGCTCAAAATACACAAAATAATGAGAATATTATTGACATATTCTTAGGTAGCAATTTGGTTTACTTAGCAATTTGGTTTAGTGTATATGACCATAAGATCTCAGACAAGTTCGATAATGGGCAAGATCGGACCAATAACACCAGAGTTATGGCCCTTGAATCAGCAAAAAATGCAATATCAATGAAAGCTTGGACAAGTTTGATGCTGTTGTTGTTTTTTTTACCCCCCACTACCCCCCCTTTTTTTTTACCCCTTTTTTTCTTTCTTTATCTATGTTGTTTTTTTTTCATTTTTTTTTTAAATTGTTTTTCATTTGTTTCAATTGGTTTAATTACTTTTTTTTTTTGATGAATTCTATTTTTTCTCTTCTTTTTTTCTTTTCTTTTTTTGTTTTTGTTTTATTTTTTTTTCTCTTTTTTTAATTAGAATTATTTTTTCTTTAATTTGTTTTCCTCATTTGTTTCAATTGGTTTACTGACGCCTTGTTGGATTTAACACAACTTTGTAGATAGCATTTGAAGGATTTTTAGTTGTGCCTGTTGCATTTTTTTACGGTTCGTAGATTTTTTATGGAGTTACGGCCCCTTGACAGCTTTTATTATTTTTTTTTTTTTTATAAATCTTTCATTTTTTTTAATTTTGATTTTTTTCCTCATTTGTTTAAATTGGTTTACTAACGCCTTGTTGGATTTGACGAAACTTAGCAGGAAGCATTGGTATGATTTCTAGTTCTGCCTGTTGCATTTTTTCCCGATTCGTTGATTTTTGATGGAGTTACGGCCCCTTGACAGTTGTTATCCCATACTCAATCCCTCTTGTTGTTGCGATGTTTTAATATAGTACTGATGGGAATTTTGTGACAACCCCAAAGAGCCGTTTAAGCCAGTAGAGCGTCCACAGGCCCTCTTAAGCCTCTTGTTTGAAAACTCAGTTTCATTTATTTTCAATAGATGCTTGCATATTATAACTGAATTCTATGCAACAAAATGTAAGCGCACAGCGGATCTAGATCGTAAAAGTGCTGTCAAACTAGATCGATGACTTCTTTAATTTCTTCAAAAAGATTCAAGGGATATTCAAGTACTAATAAATATGAATCACAACCTTGCTCTGAAATCGATAAGTTGCCGAGGTCATCCGAAGTTCACGTTGACCATAACAATCCTTAAGTCAGACCTGTGCGTTACTCCTTAACTGCTTAAATATGAAACTTCACTTTACTTGCATGTATGTGTAATATAACAGACAAACACATTTTGGACAGGTGTGCTTGTTATATAGGTCAAGAGCTATGCTACCAAGTAGAGCATCCACAGGTTCTGTTGGGCCTGTTGTTTATTTAGTTATATATACATTCATATTCAAACCTTTTCCAGTAATATAATATTAAACTATTTTTGCAGACTCAAAGGATGAATTGAACTTGTTTGAGGCACAATGGTCGAGTACCCACAGAGCCATGATCCTGGATGTTGAGAAGCAAAAGAAGGTCAACTCAAAGGGAGGCTATTTGTCAGTTTGGCCAGTGGATATGTTGACACATGACCAGTCAGATGATGTAAGCAGTATTTATATATTTCCCAGAAATTCGTGGAGGCATGTTCTTTTAGAAAAGTTCAGTGTTTTGCACGAATAAACTTACTATATTTAGCCAATGTGCAATAAATGTCAAGGTGAATTTATTCGTAACTGAGCGAGAATTCACAGTCCAGCAATTTTGGTTCAATTAAAATAAATATAATTTTCGATATCATTTTGAATATTTTACACCAAATTTGTCACACTCTGTTTATCATCTTGATCACTTAGATAAAAAGCCTTATGGACAGCATACAGCCTTGAAAAAACAACTGATTATCTGATAAGAACTGTAGTCCTTATCTCACTAAATAATTAAAGCATTAACCTTGAACATTGTTTTGAGACATTCCAAGAAACTTTAGTGTAAAAATACCAGAAATGGCCATGGGAGCTGTATGCATAATAAACCATATATGTTACCAGTAATAAGAAAAAATACTGGTTTCATGGGTATTTATTTATATGAGATGATGTGGGCAGGTTCTTAGTTTTTAGCTCTACTGGCCGAATGCTGAGTTGTCCGCATTCCGTCCGTATTCCGTCCGTAGTCCCGCGTCCGTCTGTCTGTCATTAACCTTTGACTTGTTAAGATGATAGGACCTTCATTTTTCATCCGATCTTTACCAAACTTTACGACATTGTTAATATCAATGAAAGCGTGGACAAGTTCGAAAGCCATATCGGACCAATAATAGCGGAGTTATGGCCCTTGAATTTGTTAAAAATGCAATAATTTACCTCGTTAAGACGTTAGAACCTTCATTTTTAATTCAATCTTTACAAAACTTTATCAGATTGTTAATATTAATGTAAGCGCAGACAACTTCGAAAACCAGCCATATCGGACAAGTATCGGCGGAGTTATGGCCCTTGGTTTAGTTAAAAAAGCTATATTTTGCCAGGACCTTCATTTTTCATTCAATCTTTACAAACCTTTACCAGATTGTTAATATCAATGAAAGCTCGAACAAGTTCGAATTCCATCCAGATCGGACCAGTAACAGCGGAGGTATGGCCCTTGATTTAGTTATATAAATGCTATATTTTGCCCCGTTAAGACAATTTGGCCTTCATTTTTCATCCGATCTTTACGAAACTTTACCAGATTGTTAATATCAATGAAAGCTCTGACAAGTTGTCCGTCATCCATCCGTCGTCCGTGCCCAGTTACACCCCAGTTATGAATTGTCATGTACAGTCAACCTTGTCTTAAGCAGCCATTCGAGGGAAAGGCCAATGGTGACCTCTAAAGGCAGGTGGCTGCTTAATAAAGGTTGATTTACATTAACATTGGATATAGAACTGGATATAGAAAATGTGGTTGTTTCAAGTTGCCTATTGCTTTTTTTCCTGTTTGTTGATTTTTGATGGAGTTTCGGACCCTTAACATTTTTACTTTAAATTGTTGATATTTCTTGTCTGCGTCATTTCTCCTCAATGGCTTGTTGAGTTCTACGAAATTTGGCAGGAAGCCTCAGTATCATGTCTAGTTCAGCAAATCGCGGTATATCAACGAAATATTGGACAAGTTTGAAAACCAGCTAGATCTTGTTAGTAGCGAAAGAGTTATGGCCCTGGATTTGTTGAAACATGCTATATTGCATATATATTGCATTTTTCTTTGTTAAATCTTAACTACTTCATTTTTTATCTGATCTATACCAAATGTGTTTAAAATGTTTATATAACCCCAATCCCCCCACCCCCTCTTGATTTTTCAAAGTTTTGAAAGAAGTACTGATGGAAATTGTATGATTACAACCCTATATAAGAGCCGTTTAAGCCAGTAGAGCATCCACAGGCCCTCTTGGGCCTCTTGTTTACTGTTTATAATTATTAATTTCTTATGGTATGTTTTCAGGAATCTGAAATGCAACCTGTCATAAAGTTAAGACGGCTTGCACCAGCCACTGCAGTGACTTCAGGAAAGAAACAAAAGTCAACTTCATCGATGACTGAGAACCAGGTGAAAATTTATAGATACATATTTCTGTGCAAAATCGACAATTCCAACAGTTTTCTTGTAACGAATAAGCCATTGTCCAAGCCAAATGTAACTTTTTAGGTAACCCCAAAAAAGCTATTGGGACCACTGAGACTTTGTCATGTTTGTCCGTTGTGCTGGACATGTTATGTCATTAACGTTTTCTTGAATAACTTCCCATCATTATTATCTTAAAATATCCTTTTCATTTGTTCACATTGATATATCCCAGGACAAGCCTCTGCTACTTCATTTTTAACGATTTTAGATGGGGTTATATAAGTAAATACCAAGAATCTCGTATTTTACCGGCTTATGGGATGGCGAGTTGTCTGTCGTCCGTGACCACTCTAGCACCTTCATTTATTATTTGATCTTTACCAAACTTGCACAGATTGGTAGTACCAATAAAAACCAGCCGAATAGGATCAGTACCACCAGAGTTGTGGCCCTTGTTTTACTAAAAAATGCTGTTTTCTTCCTTGGAACACTCTAGCACCTTCATTTATTATTTGATCTTTACCAAACTTGCACAGATTGTTAATCATGTTAATATATAACTTAAATTGATCAGTTACACCCCTGGCTGCTTACAAAGCTGAAACATTGAATAGGGGAGCCTCAGTATCATGTCTAGTTCAGCAAATCGCGGTATATCAACGACAAGTTTGAACAACAGCTAGATATTGTTAGTAGCGAAAGAGTTATGGCCCTTGATTTGTTGAAAAATGCTATATTGCATATATATTGCATTTTTCTTTGTTAAATCTTTATCTACTTCATTTTTTATCTGATCTATACCAAATGTGTTTAAAATGTTTATATAAGCCCCCTCCCACCACCCCCTCTTGATTTTTCTAAGTTTTAAAACAAGTACTGATGAACATTTTATGATGACAAAACTATATAAGAGCCGTTTAAGCAAGTAGAGCATCCACAGGCTCTCTTGGGCCTCTTGTTTACTGTTTATAATTATTAATTTCTTATGGTATGTTTTCAGGAATCTGAAATGCAACCTGTCATAAAGTTAAGACGGCTTGCAGAAGCCACTGCAGTGACTTCAGGAAAGAAACAAAAGTCAACTTCATCGATGACTGAGAACCAGGTGAAAATTTATAGATACATATTTCTGTGCAAAATCGACAATTCCAACAGTTTTCTTGTAAGGAATAAGCCATTGTCCAAGCCAAATGTAACTTTTTAGGTAACCCCCAAAAAGCTATTGAGACCACTGAGACTTTGTCATGTTTGTCCGTTGTGCTGGACATGTTATGTCATTAACGTTTTCTTGAATAACTTCCCATCATTATTATCTTAAAATATCCTTTACATTTGTTCACATTGATATATCCCAGGACAAGCCTCTGCTACTTCATTTTTAACGATTTTATATGAGGTTATATGAGTAAATACCAAGTATATCGTATTTTACCGGCTTATGGGATGGCGAGTTGTCTGTCGTCCGTGACCACTCTAGCATCTTCATTTATTATTTGATCTTTACCAAACTTGCACAGATTGGTAGTACCAATGGAAACCAGTCGAATAGGATCAGTACCACCAGAGTTGTGGCCCTTGTTTTACTAAAAAAATCTGTTTTCTTCCTCGGAACAATCTAGCACCTTTATTTATTATTTGATATTTACCAAACTTGCTCAGATTGTTAATCATGTTAATATATAACTTAAATTTATCAGTTACACCCCTGGCTGCTGACAAAGCTGAAAAATTTAATAGGGGAGCTAGCTCTGCTCCGTTCTCTGACGTCTGATTTACTTTTCAAAGATGGGCATTTGCATCTGCCTGCATTGCTAGTAATTGTAAATTATATTACATTGTTTTTGCTAAATATTAATGTTCCCATTTTCTATATTTCAGGTTAAACACCCAGCGACAACGGCAAAACCAAAACCCAAGAAAAGGACAGTTCAAGCCAAACCTACAACACTGATACAGATTGTGTTAAATTCTCAACAGTCTACAACTGTTACCAGTAAAAAACAGGTTAGTGACAGTCAGATACACCATTATACAAATCAGCAGGTTTGTTAACTCTACTGGACGAAGGCGAGTTGTCAGTCGTCCATCATCCGTCCGTTAACTTTTGCTTCATAGAACATCTGAAGAAACTGCTGGATAGAATTCTTCACCGGAAGCATCCTTGCATGGTCCACTCTGAGATTTATATACAAATCGTCCCAGTTTTTTTCGTTAATAATCTTGGGTTGATATACTTCGGACCCTTCCCCTAAAAAAGTAGCATACTTTTTCCCCCTATTTGGCTGAGAGAAAAAATCCACTAACTTTTTTAATACCCTTCTTTTCATTTGTTGACATTGATATATCCCAGAGCAAGCCTCTGCTACTTCATCGTTAAAGATTATTGTTATATGAGTATATGCCAAGTATACAAGTGAATATGCATGCTAGCTCTGCTCCGTTCTCTCAGGGCTCGAAAACACCACTCGTCCGCTCGTATTTACGAGTGATTTATGACTCCAAGCGAGTATATTTTACTGGAAACTCGGCGAAACTGACGACTGAAATATCATGCCTAAATAAAAATATAAAATGAGCAATACCAAATGAAATAAAATTTAATTTCATTTTCATTCTTAAGACGGCTTCTTGTAACGTGAAAGCGGAAATGGAAGCCGCTGCGACGTCACTTGCTAGGGTAATAAAGCGTCAGGTGCGCTCGATTCAAAATAGGTCGATCTGCTTCTCGCTAGTTTGCGCAATTTTGATTGAAAGTTTAAAAATAGAGGTATGACGTGATATGTATTCCAGGGAAACTCCATTTAAAATTGGTATATTTTCATCCGTTGTAATCTTCCAAGTCGTGGAACATCCATCATCTATCTTAGTTTTAAAATAACATTTACCCTTAGAAATGTCAAACAAACATAACAGTTGTAAGACTCAAGCTAGAAAAAATACCAACATGTTGATAATATTGAATACAAATAGCTGACATTTTGTGTGGGTCACAGGTAAAACGCGTGTATAACACAATATTCAATCGATTTTGAATTTATTTCTTCTCGACAAGTAAACATTTATCTTGAGATTATGTATTTTAATCTAGGTATCATGAATGATGCAGGATGAGTGGATTATGCTGCAGGACGAGTACAATCTCCAAGTCGTTCGTCCTGCAGGACGAGTGACTTTCCAAAAAATGTTCAAATCCTCTCTTTGACATCTGATTTACTTTACAAAGATGAGCATTTGCATCTGCCTGCATTGCTGTTAATGTAAATTATATTAAATTATTTTTTGCTAAATGTTAATGTTCCCATTTTCTATATTTCAGGTTAAACAGCCAGCGACAACGGCACAACCAAAACCCAAGAAAATGATCTTGGGTTGATATTCTTCGGCCTCTTTCCCTGTCGCGGCATATCCCGTAACACATGTTCATTATTTGAAATTCCTCATATACTTTTGAATGGGTTGTTCCCAAACATCATATAAACATAACAACTGATGACCTTACATCCCTGTAAATTTTGTCGCGTCCCGTAAGACATGTTCATTACTTGAAATTCCTCAGATACTTTTGAATGGGTTGTTTCCAAACATCATGTTAACATAACAACTGATGACCTTATGTCCCTGTACATCACCCATTGTTGATTGCCTAATTTATTACAGAATTATGGCCCTTTATTTTACTTAAAATTTAAGCGGGGACATTCATCACCTTCAGTGATAGTGCTAGGTTTCGTTTCCGCTCAATAACTTTAGTTAGGAATGAGATATTGGCATGAAACGTTCTGGATAGGTAGCTTATATGGAGATAAAGCTTGGGGTAGCGTTTGGGGTCACTGGGGTCAAGGTCACTTTACTAAAAACAGAAAAAAACAGGTTTCTGTTAAATAAATTCTGTTAGGAATTATAGGTATTAACATGAAACTTTCTGGATAGGTTGCGTATTTGAAGAGGAGGCTTCGGAAATGCATTTGTGGTCAATGCGTTCTAGGTTTAGGTCACTTTTACTAAAAATAGAAGGAAAACATGTTTCCGCTCAATAACTTCAGTTAGCAATGACATATTGCAGGGCTGTACAAATCCGATTGCGGATACTTAGGTTTTCTTTTTTCCGTCGTCTTGCGATGCCATCTGTCATCCATTGGTAGTCACACTTTTTGTTTCCGGACAATAACTTCACGTAGAAATGAGTGGAAGGTAGCTTATATGGAAATGAAGCTTGATATTGCATAATAGATCAATGGGGTTAAGGTCAAGGTCGGTGTCACTCAAAATAATAAAGGGTTTTTAACCAATAACTTTAGTTTGAAATACGATATTGCAACACTCTTTGCAATCGCGTTGATGATTACGGTCAAGGACCCTGGTACTATTTAGTGTGACATGTTGATTTTCGACTGTTACTGAAAAATGTTCACACTCTGTAGAAAAGTCTATGCAATTGTTGAGCATCTTGTTTACTATAATGTTCGTTTCTGGGAACAAATGGTAGATCAGTAGAAGTCATCCATGAAGGTTCAGGGCAAAAAGAGGTAGGACAGACTGGACAACCAACCAGGTAGACAGCCTGTGTTTTTGGAACACTTGACTACTGACCAAGCAGAAGTGGTACAACATCACGTCATTGATTTTCACAATAACCGCAGAACCTGCATTACACAGACTGAAAGCTGCCTTGTGGTATATACGGCGGAAGATTACCACAAGTTATCAAATGAATGTGGACCTCTGTATACCGGCAGCGAGAAATCTATTCAGCTGAAATCAGTCACATGCGGAACGCAGACAGAAGTACCATATCTAGACACTGCGAAAGCTGATGTTATAATAAAAATGTTAGATCTTCTGAAAGCAAAAACGTTAGAAAATATGTCACCAACTACTGTTGAAATGCCAGTGATAGCGAAGACGAACACACCAAATTATGGTGAAAGGCTTCGTTGGCTTGAAGACGATAATTGTCCATTGGAATCTGAGGTTGACTTCAGTTTAGGACTTGACAGTGATGAGCCAATAGAGGACCAGACAGAGCTTGACGATTCTATACAGCTCTCATTCTAACATATTGATACTGGACACGGACATATACAACTTGGTACACCCCAGCTACCCATTACTCCCGATGTCAATGTGTGTATGCCCCTGACTAGTAGCAATCATACACCATTACAAATACAACTTACACAGATTCCTTCTGGACACGGACATGCACAACTTAGCACACCCCAGCAAACCACGACTATTGGTGTCCATAGGTGTATGCCCGCGACTAGTAGCAATCATACACCATTACAAACACAACTTACACAGATTCCTTCTGGACACAGACATACACGACTTGGCACACCCCAGCAACCCATGACTCTTGGTTCCAATGAGTGTATGCCCGCGACTAGTAGCTATCGTACACCGTTACAAACCCGACTTGCACAGATTGCTTCTGGACACGGACATGCACAACTTGGTACACCTCAGCAACCCATGAATCTTGGTCTTACACCATTACAAACACAACTTACACCGATTCCTTCTGGAGACGGACATGCACAACTTGGCACACCCCAGCAATCCATGACTCTTGGTGCCAATGTGTGTATGCCCGCGACTAGTAGCAATCTTACACCATTGCAAACTCAAATTGCACAGATTGCTTATGGACACGGACATGCACAACTTGGCACATCCCAGCAACCCATGACTTTTGGTGCCAATGTGTGTATGCCCGCGACTGGTAGCAATCTTCCAAATAGACTCGTTACATATCAAAATCGTCAGCCTCTGTCTAACATTGCAAACACTGATGCACATTTCACTGAGATAAGTTCCTATTTAGATATAGAACAATTTCCAAACACGTTAGAATTAATAAAGATTTAACAAGAGAAATGCAACTGAAATCGGCATCTATTTCTAGCTTCTGCTGGAATTTAGCACAAACTATATATTCCCCTGATGAGATGATAGGTAGAAACTATTACGGTCGTGGTAAGCCTGGATTATCACCAAGGCGTCATGAAGCAATGGAAGAAGCAGTGTATGACGCCTTTGGTTATAATCAAGAGGTGCGATCCTTATCCAATGGCATTAACTCAGGAATTAGAGGGTTAAAGTATAGAAGCAATGTTGTACAAGTTACACCTGTTTTATTCTGATTAGCAGAACGTTAGATCTACTGGTTATTGGAAATAGACAACCTAAATTTAGGGCAGATTTCTTGAGACAGAACCAAAAATTAAATTGTGGTCAAAATTAGATTTCAGACATCATCGCACAGGTACAACATTTTAACCAAAATTAACCTTCTCGTTATGATGTTATGTCTGGTTAAGATTTGTTGGTTTAAGCATTTTTCTAAGAACCCAGGGTCACCTTATACAAATGTTATGTCTAGACAGCCCTGTATTCGTCGGCCTTTTTGGTTATCTGGTTACAGACTTCATTTTTAGCTCTTCTGATCAGAGATCAGCAGAGCTTATGCCGTGGTGCGGCGTCCGTAGTTCGTCCGTCCGTCTGTCCGTAAACTTGTATTTGTAGCGACAACTCCTCTGAAATTACTGGATGGATATTCATGAAACTTTATAGAAATGTTGCCAATGACCTCTAGTTGATCCTAGCAAAAATTCATGTTGATGTGAAATCCACGATGGCCGCCAAAGCTAAAAATAGATTTTTAAAATACAAGTTTGCAGCGACTACTTCTTGAAAACTATAAGTGATATTGATATGCGTCTTTCCCTAAAATGATAAGTATGATATGATATGATCCTTGTCGAAAATTGTTTTGATTATATGTTCAACATGGCTGTCAGTGGCCATCTTTGTTTACATAGAGTTATCTAGTAAACATTTGCAGCGACTACTCCTCTGTAACTACTCGACGGAATTTCATGAAACTTCACAGGAATGTTGCTCTTGATGTTTAATTGATCCTAGCGAAATTCAGGTTGGCCGAAAATTCAAGATGGCCGCCATGGCTAAAAATAAATTTTCAAAATACAAGTGTGTAGCGACTACTTCTTGAAAACTAAGTGATATTGATGTGGGACTTTTTCTAAAATGATCAGTATGACATGATGTTGATACTTGTCGAACATTATTTTGATTTGACTTTAAACATGGCCGCCAGCGGCCATCTTTGTTTACAAAAGAGTTATATGATGAAAAATTGTAGCAACTACTCCTCTGAAACTGCTTGACGGATTTTTATGAACCTTCACAGGAATGCTGATCTAGCTACATGTATCAAAATCCTATCAGTAGAGCTTCAAGGTCGTTGATCTCTTGTTTTAAAAGAGAATTGTTTAGCTGTTTCACTCTAGCTTCAGTGTACATACTTATTTATGCTGATGGAGAATTGTTTATAGTGAATGA
The DNA here is from genome assembly GCA_037043455.1 of Cyrtodaria siliqua. NCBI lineage: Eukaryota > Metazoa > Mollusca > Bivalvia > Adapedonta > Hiatellidae > Cyrtodaria > Cyrtodaria siliqua. The sequence goes on along the minus strand of JAWPHD010002661.1, from coordinate 97,617 downwards.
AAAAACAGTTTACCAATACATATTTATATATATAGCCTATATATATTTATTTTTTTCTATTTAAGGGGATCCGATATGTAGCAATCTTAATTATTTTTTATCGTCATGCCCTACTAGTTTGTATGCCCCACCACTGAATGGTGAGGGGGGCATATAGCCATGTTCATCAGTGTCTGTTCGACCATCCTGAAAATCTTCTGTGTCTATCTCCTCCCAGTTTTCAACCGATTATTTCAAAATCTACCTTGTGTACGGTTCTTTTTTGCGTTTTTTTTAAGTTGACCATTCGTATCCCATGGAAACATTTCTAGTTTTTAAATAACTCTCATATTTGAAAACCATTATTAAGTTAACAGTTCAAAGCAAATTGTTTTGGCTTATATCTTTATTTTGTTGTACCAATAATATATATTGCCACGAGTCCCTTTAAATTTGATGCGATATTAAATGTAAAATATCAAAATAGGTTAAAATATTTATAAAGCTGCCTTTTGGAAACCAGACACAGCCATTTCGACAACAAGTTTAAGACGGATTCAAATTAAGATTTTTCATTATAGGCATATCTGTGAAAGTGGATTATGTTTTTTAATTCCGATTATTTTTATAGTATATATGGAATGGAATATAAGATTAAACATGTACATTCACCGGCTGAATATAACTAAAGGAACCAGCTTTTAAATATAAAATGTTAGAGCATTGATTTTTTCTTTATATTTTCGTTTAGATAAGGTTAAACATTTTATGGTGGCTGGTTTTACCAACAGCATAAAACCCATCAATTAGGTTTTGTTTTATGATTAATTTCTTCCTCATGACACCGCATATGGCGCCAAATAACCTTTCTTGTGTTCGTGCGCCGTAAAACCCCAATTGTTCAATTCAATTTAGTGGTGTATATTTCCATGTCACCTTACAATATACAGTTTCAGGCCATATTTGGGATGAAAGGTAAAAAAGGTTTGGTGCTTAGCTAACTTTTAAGTAATATATGTTGTTACGTCGTAATTCATATAATCCCCGACTAGTACCTCAGTGTTACTGTGTATATTTGTTCATCTTTTCATATGATAAAATAGTCATGATAAAATAGTCATTGTCATGTATATATATATATTTTAATATTTGTATTATTGTAACGTTTGAACTAGGAGAAAAATAAATAATCATTCAGTATATATTGTATGCATTGACTATTCTTATAAAACTTGTGTCTTATGAATTAAAAAAAAGTGCACTGTATTTTGAACATGATTAATTGTCAAATTGTGTACAAAAAATGTTTTATCTCATTGAGAAATCCGAAACTAAAGGGGACACATTACATTTGAAATAGAAGGAAAAAGGGTATCTTTTACTTGTACACTTATCTCAGAGGAACCAAACCAAATAGAAAATGAGTATTGTATATATGACATGTATTATGCGACAATTTAACAGTCTAGCAGGATTCATAAAATGTCTCGAAAATAAACGGTATTTTTGGCTGAAGGCTTTTTCTAATTTCTATCCATATATGTTTTTATTATTTAAAATCATTTCTGGATCGAGCATCAGAGGCCAACCCAATGAACATGTATATGATATTTTACTAGAATGTTACAAGTTTTTTTGGAGGAGATGTTTGAATTTTCCATAAATTTAAGCATTTTTAGCTAAATCAAGGGCCATAACTCCGCTGTAACCGGTCCGATCTGGCTGTTTTTCGCACTTGTCCGAGCTTTTATTGATATTAACAATCTGTTAATAATATTTGGTAAAGATCGAATGAACAAGGAAGGCCCTATCATCTTAACGACGACGGGCATAGAGTGATCCCAATAGCTCACCTGGTTCAGGTGAGCTAAAAAAGATGACTCCAAAGTAAAGGATTCATTGTGTTTAATTAAATAACGTGGTAATAAATAACACGCAATAAAGGCTATTCAAATTTAATTTTCACTGAATTATTGCACTACTAGTACTATGTCAGACACTGAAAATACATGTTTAAAGGGACTGTTCCAGTTAAATTAAGCTTAGCAGTGAACATGTGAAATAAATTAGAAGTGAAGTTTTTTAACTAAATTTACAATTTTAAATCCCGTTTAAAGTTCACGTATCCTCATATTTGTCCTAAAGGAACAATTAACAAACTTTTTACTCTTTGCATAACAGCTTGGCGGTAAATGCTTGTTGGTCCGGTATCGCTATTGCGATTAGTTATGGGATGAAACAAGAATCAGAATCAGGAATAAAACTGATATAAACTGTTTCCGCCGTTACATAAAATCATTCAAATTGTCCCATAAAAGTATACTACACGCTATAAAATGAACCATTGACAAAAAGAAGCTACCAAAAATATGCACAGTTTTCAAAAGAATAGCGTCTTAGAAAAGTATATCTGTACAGAGTACGGAGCAGTGATTGGGATAAGCACTCGCCTTGCGCAATAGTCACATAAAATTACAAATGACCCATCGACACTGATCTATTCTCCGCCATACTGTGCAGCAAATATAATTTGGTAATCAATCAGTTACCCGCCGTCGCTGGGAAGGGATTATATTAATTGCGTTGATCCATACCAGCGGAAACCCCGCGGGGAGCATGCTTGCATACTGTTATGATATTCCCTCAAGGGAAATTTCGCACCTCGCCATTTTTGTTTACAAATTAGACTGTTCTGGGAATATACACGCCTTATACAATGAGATTGCGTATAGCTAATCAACTGATCAATCGTAGCCTCCGTTACAGTCGGACTAATGCGTGTTGAAAATATGGTTGAAACTTGATTGAAAAAGCGAAGTTGAAGATAATTGACCCGAGGTGATTATAAATGATACCAACGAATAATAATTAGAGTTGCGTTTTCTTAATTGTTTGATAATACAGACCTTTTGACACTAAAACAAAGTAATGCATGACAAAAAGTTTGTAATTGACGGTATTTCTTCTGAATTTTCGGCGATATTTTCTGTCCGGAAATGTGCGGTATCATAGTAGTTTGGATAGGTACATAATTTTGGATGGATAAAAAACGTTTGTACAATATATATTTGAATCAGTTTAACATCAGAAGAACTGTGCCTCGTCGTGTTTAGCTATTACAAATCCCAGGGGAAACAAAACACATTGGTTCATATAGATCATACACACATTTGTTTATATAGGCCATATGGGGATAAGATGTGTTGATAGGATACATGCAATATGTTTGTATTAATTTACGTGTTTTTTATTTGTAAAATGGATGTTTGAATGACACATTTGAACATGGCCCATTAGAACCGCAAGTGGCCCATTGAAACTCTAGCAAATGGGGCAATTGGCATATAAAGCTTATTGGCTATCCTAATCACTGACGGAGTGAATTAAAATATGTTTAAATACCTTAATTTACGTGGATAAGCGGCCTATGTGGAGCGCTGTATTCAGTATATATATACTTGTAACAAGAGATTCATCATTTTGAATCTGATTAACAGCAGCATATTGTTATAACATTTACATTACAACATTTCCTACGTATGTTTACTTCCGGTTATACTCAAAGAAGTGATTCGATTGGATAATATTTTAACGGTAAAAACATACGTAATCAAAAAACGAAAATTGTCCAATCGGATCACGTCTTTGAGTATAAGCGGAAGTCAACATATGTAGGAAATGTTGTAATAGTAGCAATCGGAGATTTTACTAAAATTTCTCCACAGAAAGTGCTTTTTATAAGAACTGTGAATATACTGTGATAAATGGGAATCAGACCTAACGAACGGTGTAAAAGAGTTGAATCAATTCGGTAAATTGACAAAGATACAGACTTCGAAACAAGGTTGGTCATCTTGGTGTCAAACATACTTCACTACCATGTGTTTATATAGACAGTAGGGGTATCGTACTTTTTTATTATATTTTTTACAAATTTGCGGCTCAAGTGCAAGTGGGTCCGGACACGAAATTGCGTACCTGTTTTTGACCTATGAACTACAAGTGTGACCTTGAACTTTGTAGTACGGACCTGGGTTTTGCGCGCGACACATCGTCTTGTTATGGTGATCACTTGTGCCAAGTTAATTAAAAATCCATGTAGGGGTTTTGAAGGTACAGTCCGGACACGAACTGCGGAATGACGGACGGACAGAAAGACGGACGGTGCGATTACTATATAAACCTTTTCGGGGGCATAAAAAGGCTTGAATTATGTATTTATAATTGGGATGTAGCTGCATGTTTGCCTTTATTATAAGGTTAAAAAGGGCAGCCTCACTATTCATTGAATAAACTAAATTACCGATAAAATCGGTATCCATTAGGAAACACCTCCCTCACAAATGGAAGACGATTATCACGAAGAATCTGCTGGTAAATAACAGAGTCCATCAGATCAGTAAAAACACAGCAGTTGGTTCTACCTCGATAAGAAATTCCTGCCCACATATGGACCTGAAATATAAATAAAATGATACTCTAGTAATTCATAGCAATATATGTTTACTAATGGTTCCCCTTATTAACAAGTTATTAACCGTAAAGGGAAACATGGCAATCTTGAAAAGTTTATCATGTTTTAATATCAAGTATTGAAATTAACGTCTAGAAATATGTATCCAGTATCATTTTGACTTTAAACCTCCTTGCATATGATTAAACAAAAATGTTGAGGTTTAGTTTTTTCGTCTTATTCTGGACACCATAAGATTTAATATATTACTGGTGCAATATTATCACCAGGCAATATAAATGCAAAAACAATGTTTTGTACTATTCTTATATCACTGATTGCACAAAGTTATGTAGAAAAACTAACGGGACGCCACACGTGTTTTAAAAAAAAACACATAAGATTAGTTATGTAGAATAAGTTTTTAACTAATGGGACGCCACACGATTTTTAAAAAACAAACAATATTGCAATGTGTCCCTTTAAGTAATAATACATCATAAGGTATTCTCAGCCATGGCAACATTTTTGGATAATTCAAGATGTTTTCGCTAAGTGATTATAAAAAAAACATTTGCAAATATCTCCTTTTGTCCCAAACTCACACACCAAATGGTAAAAAAAATAAATGAGTTGGTACATACTCAAACCTACTACACTATTTATATTGGGAATGTACATGATGCATGATCCATATTTTGTTGAGTGCCAGATAGCTATACATGAAAAACTAAAAATACTATAGTGATACTACATTTTCGACATGATTTAGTATCATGGTATTTGATGTACAATGTTTCATGTACATGTATTTTTACTATGTTATAGACTAGTATCATGATTATTAGAAATTTATACAAATACAACAATAAATAAAAGGATGTTTATTTAATGAATTCTGAAGAGTTCCTTGCTTAGGATGTCTACTTTCATCTGTGGAAATGGAGGTAACTGTAACAGGTTCAAAACAGATTAGCGGATGATGACGCTTTATGTGGGCTGACATGTTATTCGTATTTACACAATAGTTCAATGAACTATTGTGTAAATACGAATAACATGCCAGCCCACATAAAGCGTACATGTGATATCTCCCGCCGGGAGTTAATTTCTCCCAAAATGTCATGGAATTTCCCGGCCTCCCGCCGGGAGCTCCATTTCTCCGGTATTTTCCGCCGAGTTCCAAAATTTCGTTATTTGCGAATCCTTTTGGGTCATTACTATGATTTATTGGATCAAGACCGAGTTTCCGAATGATCTAGACAATAAACACCAACAGTCTTATCTATATCTGTGAAAACATTACCCCTGGGCAGGCAATTAAAAGGATTAGCATGTCGGCTAATTAGGTTACTGTGTGAAAATAATGATTGGATTGTTTGTTTATGACACGTGGCGGCGATATCTGTAATGTACATGAGCTATTAATAGAAATATACCGACTGTAAGTGGGATGGTAATTAGCGAATTCGGCATCGATTGATATTTGGTATATTAATTGGATTAAAATTATAATATAATTGAGGACAATTAAAGGATGACGATGTCAACTAATCGACTGCAGTTTGTCATGATTAGAGAAGTGTTTTGTCTGTGTATAAAATGAGAAGCATCTTCATTATGGTTATTACTTGCAGAATCAAAATGCCTAAACGTGATCTATCTCCGGAGTCTGAACATTCCAGGTTAAAAAGTGGACAGAGTCTATATAAAGTGTTTAGAGTGTGCTATGCTGACTGTAACTTGTGAATATATCACATTTTATGCAGATTAACTTGATTCAGGTTTACTCAGTATATCTGTTCAACAATTTATTTAATTAATAAGTGTATCAAGGGATTATTATGTTCTATGCTTAGTTTTGCTATGCTTAATTACATACTATACTTAATTAAATGCTATTCTAACATAATATAAACAGTATTATATGTATAAAATATCATGTTTTTATGCTGATTTACCTCCTTTATTAAGGTTGATATCAGAAACAAATCTACCGTTACGCGTTGAAAATTCCAGAATAAAAACCTCCCTGTTTTTTGTCAAATCTCCCTGGAAAATAAATCAAATCTCCCAGGTAACCATCCTGAAAAGAAAATATCACATGTATGGTTCATTGTCATCTTACAGTGAAGACATGTTACTTTTGACTTTTATATTAAAATGCTACTTTAAATTACTTGTTTTTTTAAATGCAGACATAAACAAAAAGCAGGTTTCATATTATTGATAAAAAATACTGAATGCCGCAAATTGCAAACGTTACATTATAATTGTATATACAGTCTTATAATAACATGAATAAATAGGTATCTACATTATCACCGAGAAGAGAGAAAAAATATATCCCTGTCGACCTAACCTAATTTTCTTGGGAACAAGACCAGAAACAGACCTATTTCTTTTGGCCTTAGACAAGCACTGTTGATTCAAGTGACTGAGAAATGAATTGGGTGTTTGGTATCACTTTGGGCTTAAACAGTTTTTATAAGGCGCTTCATAAGTAGACAATGTTACAGTAAAATATGCAATGTTACGCTCAAGTGCTCCAGCAGAACAACACATTTGCTAGCTCACTTGTGAAGACATCACTCTGCGCTGAATACAAATTTGAAACAGAAAGTAAACACTGTGAACATCGAAACTGTTGTGCGCAATGTTTTTCATTTACTAGCACAACCAATATTGCATCATGTTGTGTTTTCTGCATCAAAGTACACAATTGGCAAGGTCTATTGAAATTACCAACAGAATAGCACGAGAAAATATATTGATACGTATCATGATACAGTCTCGTGTATCGCAATATACAGCTACACATTTTGTAACAGGTCCCCTTGCTTATAGCCCTTTCCGGAAAGTCAGTTATCTCCCTTGTTCAAATTCGAGATATTCCGAGTGAACTGGTTCCGGGTAGTAAAAATGGAACACGCCGAGAAGGAAAATTATCTGACAAATAGTGAAATAGACGAGTCAAGCTGCATCATATTAAAGAATTATCTGCGGAGACACAACCAGTTTGTTACGGGAAACAAATCAGTGCTTGTAGCAAGAGCAAAGGGAGTGTCTACATTGAATTTGCCTGATGTTAAAAAGTTGGAATTGAGCGAACAGGATTTTTTTGCAGAAACGGAAAACTTCAAAACTGGTGACTCCTCTTGGTGAACGCTTGCCGGAGCCAGGGTCTTTAAAATCGTGGAGTAGTGATTTAGGTCAATGCCCAGACTTTGTAGATTCAGATATCTATAATTACCTAGTACTGAAAATGAAGTGTAAACGACATCTTCGTTCAAAAGTGTATTTGGAAGACGGACATGTACATTCTGTGCAGTATCACCACATTAGTGAAGAATCACAACATTGTTTTGTTAAGTGCAAGGTGATCCCCTCCCTACCTTCAGCCAGTGAAAAGAAAAATCCTGACCATGATGTATGGCTTTGTCTATCAAAAGTAACCGGACAGGTCCATTCCGCAGAGTGTGATTGCACCATAGGGCAAGTTATTGTAGATCTCAGTTTTTAGCTCTCTTTTTTCTCTCTACTGATTCTGCACACTATCAATTTTGATTATCACCATAACCTCGTTTCTGAGGAAGGGTCTACGGGCTTCTTGTATCACTGATTAACACCGAAGTTTATCTTCAATGTGCTCAGCCTCTGGGTATTGCTCTCCCAGCACACAGGACCAACGGCTTAACATCCGCTCAAAAGGATGGCATACTTTCAGTCCACAGTACCTTACCAGAGTAAGATACTGCGGGAGTGCGTTTGAAAACAACCTCCGGGAATCCAACCGAATATATTCAAGAATATCTTACCTCCTACTAATTTCTAGCCTGTTCATTGGATAAATGCATCATGTAAATGCCGTGTATAAACCATTCACAGCAACTTTTCTATACCTCGCTGACATGTGTTACAATGTTAGGTGACGGCACAAATAAATGGGGCATTTTATGGTTGCAATTTGAGACGTTGGTCAATGCAGTTTTTAAAAAAACATTTGACACGTATATCCCATATTGGGTCACTAAAACACTGTTACTTATAATATAATTTCCAAAATGCAATTTTAAAGTTTTTAATATCTTTCTTAGGCCAAATAAAACAGTATGTGTGTTTCAGGTTACATTGAAACAAAAAACAGGTTACATGTACAATGTAGGTAGGTAGATAGGGAATTTATTTTATTTTTCAAATTAATTTTACACAGACCGTGTAGACCAGGAATCTAAATCTTTACGTACGGTGCTTATTCAAATTAGGCGGCTTTCGGAACGTCGATGGTTCTATCCAGGTGCCCGCAGCATACATATGGCATACTTTTTGGTTCTATCTCATTGTATACCCATGCATGAAAATTGCCCGGAGGGGCACCTGGCAAGTATCACACTTTATATCATGGCGATAGTACATGTATATTGTTGCGATACTTTCATGGTATTATTGTTATCATGGGCCTTATCACGATGCACTTTTGATACACTAAAAAATTCATAGTGATACATTCTATCATAACATTGAGCACAGCTTGAGATAAGTGCCAAAGGTAGGCTAACTTTAGTTAGACTGAAATAGGTAAAATGACAATGGTTATTTTCCCATCCTTGTAGTATAATGAAGTACACTCTGCAATCTACTTTGTGGAGAGATGTCAGTTCAAATCTGACCAAGGATTACATATTGACCTGTCATTTACCAACTACTCAGGACAGAAAATATAAAACAACACATTTTATGTTTTTTTTGAGTAAGTCACAGGACTGACCGACTGTACCGTATAATTCTCACATGCACACATTGATTCTGATCATCATCTTACAAATAATTTATCTGAAACCAATCTCCATGTTACAATAACTGATATTATATTATAAACTACTGTCATGAAACATCATGCTAAAACTTTACAATGTGGGAAAAATTCAAAGTATAATACAATTCACTATTTATATATTCTTTTGGTATAAAAATGTTTTTTTTCCTATTAAAGGGAGATGATCTGGAAGAGTAATTGGTGCCAATAAAAAATAAAAAAAACGAACAAACCTCATAATGTGCTTCAGTTTCACAATTATGTGCACTTGAATTAAATAAGTCGCATATTTCGCATATTTATTATTATTAAGTTGAACTGTTCAGATGAATTATTATTTATGAAAATATTTGGATTGGAAAACACGATGACTGAGTATTTTTTTGTTAAATCTTCAATATTTTTAATTCATACGGGGTTCATATTGCTAGAAGTTGAACATGTTATTAAACAAAAGTTAGATCATAAAACAAGAAGTTTTCTGACTAAACTCTTCATTAACAATAATTAAATTGATTATTTTATGAAGCCTAGTGTAGCTCATATATGTACATTGGATATTATCCATATGAATCACATTATGGTGTTTTTACTCTTTATATTAATATTGGGATTGACACCCATTAATAATTTCATGATGATTATTATTTCAGATTGCCGCCTGTCCCTTTAAAGGAACACACGGCAATCTGAAAGTGTTTATCAATCATTGAAATTAGTGTCTCAAACATAAAAATAACTAACTGCGACATTGAGTTATGACGTCAATAACGTGTTGTTGACGTCGATGTCATCCGCCGATAAGGCTAAATAAAGCGAATAATTCTGGTTAAAATCATACATAATCTGATTTAAAATGTAATAGATTATTTAACTGTTGTGATCGATTTATGATAATCCTTCACTCGATGGTAGGCGTGCGTTGTTTTTTATGCTCGTTCGTGAAAAGAACCACATGACTACCATCTCGTGAATGATTTCCCTATAATCGTTCCCAGCTGTTAAATAATCTCTATATTAATGATTGAACTAATGCAAGTTATGTAGAAAAAATTAACGGGACGCCTTGAGTTTTTAAGATAAGATTGCTGTGTGTCCCTTTAAAAAATGAATTACAAATAGTGGTGGTTTAACAAATTTATCATTTTCTACCCATAGGAAATCTGAGTCATGTAATCACATCGGAGCTTTTCTCTACACCCTGGTAGCCATAACGGTGAACAAAAAGGAAGGATTGTTGGCATCAACATCTAAGAAGTGTTTATGGAATGATCCACGGAAAAGAAAACTTTCTCCTAAAAAGTCGGAGATTCTGATTTTTAAACGATGCAATTTTGAGGACAACGCACTACCGGTAATCAAGCCATCAACGGTTCAAACACCTCATACGTTCAAGGCTATAGTGAATGAACAGAGATTTGGAGAGAAGCTAAAACTGTGTAATCCAAGAGCTGGATGGCTTTTAAACTTTGTGGAAAAGCAAGTTGTTGTACCAAGTGTCCCACAGCTCTTGGAAATCCCCTTCTGCTACCATGATAGTGTTGACCTCCAGTCAGACAGTGTAAAATCTGAAATGGCACAAGTATTTGAGAGTTTTGACATGAGTGAAGCTGATACCAAGAGAGTGGAGGAATTGACCAGGGGGCAAGTGACCAACAGCAAATGGATGGATGAGAGGTCCATAAGGATAACCAGCTCCAATTTTGGGCAAATAATAAACCTGAAAGAAAGTACAAAACCAGAGTCAACTGTAAGAAATATGATGTACTCGAGTCAGGTAAGGAGTAAATACATGGACTGGGGACGGAAACATGAGTCAGCTGCTCGAATGAAATATAAGATCATCATGAACAAATTACATTCAAATACCAAAGTGGTTCAGTGTGGGTTGATGGTGTCACCAACAATGCCATACCTAGGTGCAAGTCCTGTGTGGTTACATATACCGACAATGGCAGAACAATGGAGGGACTACTCGAAATCAAATGTCCAGCTTCAGACAATGGAGAATGATGCCTCCTAAGCAATGCGCCCTGGATAAAACATTTTACATGGAAATTGACCAGAAATCAGAAAACCCTGTTCTGAAGAGAAATCATGCATACTATATGCAGGTTCAGGGTCAGCTGGCAATAAGTGGCCATCAATGGTGTGATTTTGAAGTCTGGACCCTCGGTGGTGTTTTTGTTGAAAGGATTTATTTTGATAAGGAGTGTTGGGCACACGCTTCAGAAAAGTTAAGAACTTTTTACATCAGTGTCATGTTACCTGAAATATTTTCAAGGAGAATTCAGCGTGGACTGCCACTGTTTTTTTGACTGAAAAAAAAACATGTGTGATAACATGACAAAATAAACAGGCATGAGGACATTTTGTCGTACTAAGAGCCAGTGAGGGGTTAAATAAGACGTGTGACTTAGAGAGCCGGGGGTTCAATTCCTTGCACCGCCATAAACAATCATGATTACTTGTTTATAGTTATGATGCGACTGAATTGAAAATTATGTTTTTATTAATTTTGTTCTCAAACGGTGTTGTTTAAGTTAACACATTTATGACTGAGGGTGGCGCATTTGAAATCCCTGGTATACATGTAGCTGGTTGAATTACAAAGAATGTGACAGTGCTATTGCTTACTAGTTATTTGTTATCATGTACATCAATGATTTGAATGTTAATGTTCATAAATGGTCCATCAGACTTTTAAAGGTTTATGCTTTCATTCAAACATTTTGAAAAAATGAGGTAATTTGAAGCACTGACCATATGCTGAAAATATATACCAAACTCTATACATGAAAACCCCTTCTTTAATGCCACCAGGCATTACCTCTTGTTACATACAGATAAGCCAACTATAAAATGCCATCATTGTCAAGTACAAGTGGTGGTTGGAGATTTGTCAGTCTTACACAGGTCTTCCATATCTTTGATGATTGTGAAGCCATTGTAATTGGCATAACACCCTGAACAATTCTAAAGTTTTTTATCCGCTCCATCTGTCTCTCAACATGGATTCGCAAGTTTGCTATGTTTTTAGTAGCTTCGACTTCATGGGGGAGAAATTGTCTTTTCTGTCGTTTAAAAGGGGGGATAATCAAATCGACACCTTTTGGGGTTGTCAAGTCAGAAATTAGGAAACCTTTATCAACCATTATGGCATCACCCTGCTCGCAAAGTTCGACTAGCCCAGATAATTTTGTCATTTGCTTATCACTTGTACTTCCAGAATATAAATCAGAGACAAATGTAACGATACCAGCAGGACTTATTCCAATTAAGGATTTATAGGTCATATGGGATTTATAGTCACTATATAGGAGTGATTTTAATTTAAGCGAACATGGTGTTTCTGTAAAAATTTCTGTACAGTCAATAACAACTCTACACTTTGGATATTTCCTTCGAAACTTTTCCGGCATTGTATAATTTATGTTAAGCCTTGAAGGCCACTTCACTAAAAATTCTAATGTAACATTCAAGTATTCAATCCAACGATTAAATATAGCCCCACACGTGCTTGTACTAATGCCAAACCGATCTGAAAGATCTTCAAGGAGAAGTCCTAGTCGTAACCGCATTAAAACCATAAAAAATTCATCAATGACTCGGAGCATTTTAGGTCGTCCTTTATCATTCGGTTTCGAAATTCCATCTTCTAACTCAGAAAATAATGCTTTGAAAGATCCAGAGTCCGGAATTCCAGTGTAAAACAAAACCTTTGAGTCGTTTGTTGATACATCATCAAATGTCAGAGCTGGTCTAGACACTTGTATTGCAATATTAGCACTGCTTTTAATAGGGGTTTGTGTGGAGAACGTTCTAGTTGGTGTAATTAGAGATTCCTCTGTCTGGGTAGAAGTTGATACCATCTCTGGCTGTACTTGTACTGGCTGGTGACGTATTTTTGAAGCAACTGGAACATTTATCCCATAACTGTGAAACTGAAAAACATGAATTACATTGTCAGTTTAATTTCAGTAAATTATTTTGTTTTTCCACAAAAAAAAAGTAAGTTTCTCGCCTTGTTCTCAAACAAACAAAAGTGTTGTTTAAAAAGGATATGTTCAACATATATTCAATAGTATTTCAAGAAAACATCTGAACATAATTATCACTTATCCCTTTACAAAAAATAAATTAAATTAATTTGTGGATTTTCATATGGAAGCCATGCCAAATGTGTAATTTTATTTTTTTAATTCTGATATGTTTATGGATACATTTTTTATTAAATTAAAGGCGGTACATCATGCTTGGTATATTTTTAGAATTGCTCATATACATTATTTCTGTATTAAACTGATAAAACTAAAACTAAATGAGCCATAAACCACCAAAAGAAATTACACTGAACATAAAAACAAAAGAAACAAAGAGGGTATTTCCTAAGGATGATTTTGGGCAAGGTTTAGCTATTTTAAACTTGGTGGTAAACAAAGTCGCAGTGTATTGCATCGGGAGTGTCACTGTAGATAATGTTGATGTGTTCCGCGTGACAGCTATATTTATAACTTACGGATTCCTCTATGGCCTCTTATTGTAATGTATAATTATTAATAATTGTGCTGTATCACGGACAAAAACAAGACAATTTAACAATTCCTACCTTCAATGATATGTCCAGCATCGAGTCATTGCAATCCATTGGTATGCCATCTGCCTCACCACTAACGCTAGACTCGGGAGATTCCTCAATGACTACTTCCTCGGTCTTGTTTAGGGCATCATCAGTACTGACAGTAGCTTCAACATTGTCATCCACATTCTGTAAACATAGTCAGACACACAGATTAATTAATATTATACTTAAAATGTTTTTTTTTTAAAGTTTAGCACACATATTTAACAGGGTGGATTATAGCATTGTCCTGCGATTTACATGTAGCTCAGTCAGTAGAGTAACGGAATGGTAGTTTGATAGTCCCAGGTTCGAGCTCCAGTCCTGCTGTACACTTCCTAGCACTTGGGACATAATTTAACTCCAATTGCATTAACTCCATTCCAATATAATTAACGTACACATATAATTATAATTAGTTTTCAACTATCATTTACCAATGGCTTGGGTGGTTCTGTCTGATACATTTCAGCAGCATTTTCCCACCTAATGCTGGTTTCCTCCATAATGTTTGTAAATAAGTAAGAACTATATACCCTAACCCTATACAGAACTATTTTGCGAGTTATATTCTCAGTTTAGGCAGACAAGTGTTATGACTTACGGAGATTTTGTAAACTTTTTCAAAGCCACCTGGTCTTGGAAACATGCTAGGGAGTGGGTGTTCTTTGGTAGGTCCCGATTTTCCTACAAAATGGTGGGAACAAAGCCTCGTCTGATCGGCGTTGACGAATACAAAGTTGGGCCTCGCATTCTTGCAACGTTGTATCCAGACCTTTCTCACTAAACTATTGGCTGGAAAACGATGCATGGACACTTTTTTCCCGTCAATAATCTTTTGTCCATGATTTTTACATACACAACAGTATCTTTGGCTTGACGGCATCGTTTAAAACAATAAATCTCTGAGCGCGAAATATCGATTTTCCCTTGTTTGTTTACCGTTTGTTCCTAGGATACTACCCGGAAGTAAATTCTTGTCATTCCGGTGTAACTTCTTGAGCTAAAGAGCGAAAAATCAGGGGCAGATAACAACACTTTCCGGAAAGTGCTATACAAGTTATAGGGCGAGTGTCATAGCTCCGTCAAAATTAAGCAAACCAGAACGAAAGCATGACATGCACAAACAGACACCATACCGATGTTTCCTGCAAAGTTTCGTCAAAATCCAACAAGGCGTTTAGGAGAGGTAGCGGCGACAACAAATTTAAAATAAAAAATTCAATCGGCCATAACTCCATAAAACATCAGCGAACCGAAATGAAAGCATGAAATGCACAACTAGACATCATACCGATGCTTTCTGCAAAGTTTCGTCAACCTCCAACAAGCCAGTTAGGAGGCGTAGCGTTGAAAAACATTTAAATTAAAAAAGGTTAAAGGGCCATAACTTCATCCAATATCAGCAAACCGGAGCGATATGCACACTAGACATCATGCTGATGCTTTCTGCAAAGTTTCGTCAAAAACTAATAAACCGTTTAGGAGAAGTACCGGCTACAACATATTTAAAGTAAGAAAGTCAAAGGACCTTAACTTCTCTTCAAAAATCAGCGAATCGGAACGAAAGCGCGACATGCACAACTAAACAACATACCAATACTTCCTAGCTGCGACAACACATTTAAAGTAAAAATATCAAAGTGTCATAACTCCGTCAAAAAAGCGAACCGGAACGAAATCATGATATGCACAACAAGACACCATACTGATGCTTCCTGCAAAGTTTCGTCAACAACCAAAAAGCCGTTTAGGAGAAGTAGCAGCTACAATATATTTAAAGTAAAAATTTCAAAGCCTTGAAAGGGCCATAACTCCATCAAAAATCAGCGAATCGGAACGAAAGCTTTAAAACGAAGACATCATACCGATGCTTTCTGCAAAGTTTCGTCAAAATCCAGCAAGCCGCTTAGGAGGAATATCGGCGACAACATTTGAGACAGACGGACAGAGCAAGAAAAATATGTCTCCTCCACTTCGTAGTGGGAGACATAATAACAAAGACGAATAAAAAAGAGTATGATAATAGACCTTTGGAAACGGCCGAGCACGACACATACGAAATATTGCAGTCTCAATTTGACTGAGACTGTTCATATGCGGTAGTGAAATACGCTAGGTACCACTCACGCCCTCTAGCCCCGGGTTGAACAGAACTCAATATTCATAAAAATCAACAGAATTTTAACCATCCCGAAGATGGCAGGAATATGGCGGTGGAGATAGCAATATTTGTATCTTTATTTCATCCCCTATATCCAGCGGCGTATGGTCCCAGGATCTAATAAAATTGTATGTCCCGAACAGCAAAATAAATAAAAAGGAATTTAGTTGGGAGCAGTGGTTATGAAGCCTGCGTATCACAAGTAATAGACAAAATACTAAATTAAAAAACAGACAACATATCCTATGAGTGGTTAAACAATGTTGACAATAGGGCTACCGCATTGGGATTGCCAGTGACAAAAAAAGCCGCTGGGTGTTTAAACCAGATTCTAGGGTGCACCAAACCTCACTCTTACCCTAGTATCATCCCAATAGAACAGGACAGCGTAAACAAATATATCCCCGCCAGGTTATATTCTCTAACAAACAATATAAGTACAACACATAAATGATTATATATATATATAGTATTAAGAGTTCTTAAAGTACTTTTATATTTTAAAAGTAGATCAGGATTACGATACTAAGAAAATTGCAAAGGTTTTTCTAAGTTTATGGTAATGGAGCCCAGCTAGAGAAGATTCTTATTTATACACATATAAGAATATTAAAAGTCCTCAACCAACACGACTACAAGCTCTAGAAAACGAATACAGTGAGAAACATAGACCCCACAGGAAGTACCTTGGAGAACATTCCCATCTATGTCAGGGATAATTAACAATATCAAAATTAAAATCTTCTTTCTGGGTATAGATTTTACGAATTCTTTCACAATTTTCAATACAGTAGTAAATCAGAAAAGAAGCGACAGTATCAGAAATGTTAGCTATGTTGAGATGAAGTTCCTTAGGATAGATATTCTTAACAAAAGCAGAAAGGATTGTCAATGTTCAATATGCCATCCAGATACCGAGATATGTCATTAAGGGCTTCAATTACATCTGCCAAAGTAGCTAGTAGTAGTGTAGAAAAGGTGGGAACCAGGACAGTTTTCCCCTCGCGTCGGGTAAACAAACACTAATAAGTTGTCTTCAGCTGTCCTTAACGCAATATATAAATGCAAAATGGTGATGGCATACTTGCTACCAGACACCCCTACAACTATATAAACCACTTGACTGCCTCGCACGGAGAAAACTATTTTGATACTCCGCCCTCTCTAAACTACTAACAAATCCGGTTTATCAATTCAACAAAAATAATATGTTGTCTATACTATAGGTATATAGGTCAGACGGAACCGGGCAGTAGTATTCATCATGGCTTAGTATTCATCATTGCTGTACATGTCATATTCTATCATGGAATATTTGATTTTTCTACATTTTGCTATCTTATAATTTAGTTGAAGCTCTTACCTGTTTATAGTCAGCTTTTGTTGATAATAATCTAATTCAGCTAGCAATCTTCTTCGCTTATTGACTTGGCTTTCTTTTGTGTCCGTAAAATCATCACGAACTACTTCATATTCTACTTGGTCCTGCCTGCCTTCCATTTTTGTTTTCCTATATTTATCTTTTAAATTTAAATATTTTTTGAAAATCTTTTCTATACTTTCTCGTTCCATAATTCTATATATTTATTGTTTAAGCCCTTATTTAATATTTTGAATGTCCTTAAATGGAACACAACTATTAACATCATCATTATAACCCTTCCACTTAACCATCGCTTGTTTCTTTTTATAATCACGTTGTATAACGTTTTCAGTTCTAAATACTTCTTGATCAGCTTTTAACATTTCCAATTCATAAAAAATCCTGTTAATCTTTTGATTGTTTAAGTCTTTTATTTTGTATGTCACAGGATTTGTATATTAAATTTCATCCATAACAAATATTTCTTCCGTCCAGCTTGGTGTACAGCCTTTATCAAAAGTTCCTTTATATTTGCTGATTCTAAACTTGTCTCCTATTTTGAACTTAGGTAAAGATGTATTATGTTTCATCTTTCTGTACAAGTTGAAATATACTTCTCCTTTATTCTTATCAGCAATTGCTTCAATCGGTGTCATTTTAATACTACGGTGTTTCGTATTATTATACTTATCAACCATTGCCTGTAACACGTCTAAATATTTATTTGTATTGTTTGCTGTAAACTATTACCACATCTCTTTTAATGTTCGTTTGAACCGTTCAATTACTACAGCTTTTCCATGATTAAACGTATGGTACATTTCAATATTATTATCATTGAGAAATTTCTTGAATGTTTTCTTGTTGAATTCTACACATTGATCAAGCCATCGAAACGTAAATTGTCTCCCTGTGGTTATGATCTTTTGGAAAGCTTTAGTAATTTCTAAACACATGTAATTTTGAACAGGCATAACCCAAGCAAATTTAATAAACACAGCAAGAACAGTATGCAAGTATTTAATACTTTTATTATACTTTGAAAACGATAGCATATCAACTAAATCAGCCGACCATATTTTATAAACTGCATTAACAATCACGCGGCGTGGAGTGAAATTTCTTCGTATTGGTTTATGAAGTTCATCGGCCAACTTATCAGTCCATCTCAAAGTCTTTTCTTGTTTGTTGATGCTCCAAGTCCAAGTTTGTATTTAGTACTAATAACAGGCTTAACCATCAAGTTTTTCTCCAAGTGATTTAGACTCACTAGTTTTTAAACCAGTCAGCATGTTTTAAAACCTGGTTTAAACCCCAAGCGGCGTTTTTTGCCACTGACCGTTCCAAGGCGGTAGCCCTATTGTCAACTCCTTTGTGTTTGTGATGTCTTATTTGGCCTCTTATTCATTTTTAAATTTGTTTTTGTTTCTGTGTGTGTATGTAGTTGACTGTTGTCCTTGAATGCTGTTTTTCCTGTTCGATTTTTATATCTATATTTATCACACATTGATTTATTACTAGGATTTTCGTCATAACAATAATCATGCTCTTTACAAATTTGATGGTTCTCCACTATCAAGTGGATTACCTGGACCGCAATATGTATAACCAGGAAGTGGTAGCCCCTATTTAGGTAACACAGGTAGTAAAGCTTTATGTGTGTTTTTAACAATTTGTGTTTTAGTAATACCACAAGATGCACAAGTTGCTTTTAACATTTTTGCCATCTTTTGCTAACATATACTGAGGATTTTCAGTAATCATCTTTTTTTTAACACAGTAACTCATATATAAGTATAATTAGATAAAAAATGATCGTATTATGTTTTCATTTTCGATAGGTTTATAAGTTCTTAATATTTTATAAAGAATATCGTGCACACTGTTTCCTTGTGGTAACTTTTTAATAAAATACAAGGACACTTGTTTATCTTGATACTTAAAAGCGTTATATTTTCTGTTGGGTATATATGCTAAAACTTCTATTGGTGGACTTAAGCCAAACGGATCAAAGTAATAAGTATCGTAGTAACAAGTCCAGTGTGTACGAGGTCCGATAAAACCATCAAGATTAATTATACCGCATTCTTGTTTATTTTGTTTTATCGGTTGCTTGTTCTTGCTGAGCACTCTCCTGAAGTTTTGTATATATAACTGCTTAACCAATTTCATTATGTCTAAGTTAGAGCCAGGCTTGTTTTTGAAAAAACAAAAACAAATTGGATACTTTAAATGGTCTAATTTGTGAATCTACTTATAAAAAAGTATGTTCTTTGGAAACGTCCGAACACCATTTCCGCGATCAACTCTTCATCCTTTTACTATTCTGCCTACTTGTAAACCTTTTCCAGGTAAGCCACTAATAAGAGATCCAATTAAAGGAATTTCTGCAAAAGTAGTCCAAGAAATGATGCATGATTAGTCCAAGAATTAGTCTTATTGTTGTTCCTTTGTTAGTTTAATAGGACAACATCCTTTAGACTTGTTTGTCGTTTTTTCTTTGCGATGGTGTTAATTTATTTGATTCAAGTAGTTCTTGTTTTTTTATCAGTAGGTATAGATTCCATTTCCAAATAGTTTACCAATTCCGGTACTTGCCAAACCGCTAAGTTCTCCTGTTGCTAGTGGTGCTAATACCTGTGGAGCAAACCTAGCAACTGTTGGTAATATTGTTTTAGCCAACTAGACAACTAATGCTCCCAATAAGCCTTCATTTTGAGACTGAGAACTCATTTGTTATTTTGATATATGTATTCCTAAACTATATCTGTTGTTTACAGCTTTAATAATATTCTTAATATGAGTAGCTGTCAGCAGCAAATGAAAATCTCCAGAAAGTTGGTAATTCTTTAACCTGAGCGTTTATTCACTTTTGTTTTCTTATGCGTTTGCTAAATTTCTTTTGAGCCCTTCTATTACATTTACTGAATAAGCTGTATAATTCATGTATATTATAAGTTGATTATTAAACTATTACTAATTCATTTCGAATAGTATCAATAAAAGCATCTTCTTCATAGAGAACCAGAGCATAAACTTTATAAGGAGCTGCAGGGTTTATTTAATTTTATCTCAAATTTAGTTGTTTTGGATCAATGCTGCTTTATCACTTTTATAGCTTAAATCAAAATATATTTTCTAAAAAGGGAGATAAAATTTCTACATTTACTAAAGTTCCTGTGCTTTTATCATTTAGTTTGTAAGAATAATTATTAACATCTCTTAATAATCGTGTTGTATTATCATAACTGTATTCAGTTTCTGGATAATATACCCTGTTTCCAACATCATATCTAGCTAATTGTAAATATCAATTAGTAGTGTCAGCATTCACATGAAAAATATCTAAAAGATGAGAATTTTGTGTTTGAGAGGAACTCTTGTCTGATCTTTGCATATAAACAAAAACATATTTTGGATTTTTAAAACCAGCCGTTATACTAAATACAGATTCAGTTATTTGAGAACTTTCACTTTCTTGTATCATTTTATGAAGATAAGTCCATCTTGTTGATGTCGTATGATTTGTTATTACATAGCTTAAACCATCAGAATTAAATATCATTTTAGGTATCCACAAAACTAATGTATCAATAATTACACTACCATCATCACCACTTGATTTGAAAATTAACACATTATCATCTGTTAGTTGTAAACTAATTTGAATTTGACTGTGATGAAACATGTTTGTTTCTAAACCTTCGAAAAATGAATATTTGTTTAATGGAATTATAGAGTTCACTTTTTTATTAGTTATGATTAAAACATGACGAGCTGTAAAGAAAGATAAAAATATCGGACAGGGAAAACAGCATTCAAGGACGACAGTCAGCCACAAAACACAAAAACAAACACGCAAACAGACAAATGAGAAGCAAAAGTAATAAACATTGCAAACGACATCACAAACACAAAAGGGTTGACAATAGGGTTACCGCCTTGGAACTGTCAGTGGCAACAAAGGCCTCTGGGGGGTTAACCCGGTTCTAGGGTGCACCAAACCTCACACTTACACTAAACCCTACATTATAACTATCTTAAGGATCTAAGGTCGTTATATATTCATCCTTATTACTTGAAAATACCAAATATGTTTAAACTTGTTGAATTGTTAAAAAGTCAACATATGTCGGTTTTAAACAAATTGGGTATATTCATCTACAAGGAGTTTAGATTAAGAAATTAAATATTATATTTTGATAATTAGCATGGTTATTTATATATGTAGATAAGTTTTAATTTATATGCCTTTTGTAAGTACTGTATTAGTATATTTGTATATGAGTATACATGTATGTGAGTATGTACTTAAGGGTTTAAGTCTGTGTATGTCCGGATAAGTTTATATTTACCATGTAATGCTTATGAGGCAAAATATTGAGCAGATGTTTTATAAAGGTCGCAAGATATATATACTATATAGTGAACACCTTCTCCACGATAGAAGTTCATATTATTATTCATTGAGATAATGCATACCACGCTATTGTTATGCGTATTTCAGTTTTGTATTATTACTTATGTGTGTCTTAAAACATCACTGTAGTTATTATATTAGCCTAGTTGTACCTCACGGGCAGATGCCTATTATATTTGAAATACACTATTCATTCATAACTAGCTTTATCATTTCGAGATTCCGCTGCAGCTGTAGTGTCTAAATCAAAAATATTCATTTGTTCCGGATGGTTTTGCATAATCGTCAGACATTTCCAGTAAACTTTTAACAAATCTATGAAGATTATTACCATCGTCAACTATTTTTCCGTTTTGATTTACTTACAGTTGATCATTCAATGAAGCTGCATCATTATTTAAAGCAATTCTGTCAGCGTCTGCAAGAGCAGCTCTATCAGCTTGTTTACTTCAAAACCTTTTTTCAAAATATGCGTTATACCAATCAAAATGAGAACTTCTATCACTAATTGTAAATTGATAACCGCTTTTTATTTGTTTAGTGGCATTTGCATTCTTGTTTTATGGGTATCTAATTGAATAGTTACATGTTCATATCGTGTATTATATTTTTTCACTTCGAAACATCTATATATACTATTATTAGATTATCGTTTATTAATCAATTGTTTTATACTTGTATGAATATTTTCAATTTTGATTCCTCTTCTAGAAAGTATTCTATTTATTCTTGCATTTACATGTATTATCAACAACACATTACGTGGTCCGAGTATTAACCTTCATAACCATCCAAACTCTTCTCTAAGAAGTGAAAACGGGGTTGGCTGGGGTATGAAATAAAAGCCTTGATTTCAGCTTAAAAAGTTTGCATATTGCAAAATTAAAACATTTAAGATGTAATTTTTCAGTAAAAAATGTTTTAAATGTGTTTATGCTGAAATATCATGATATCCGTTTTCAAATCCTGATAATATAAGCTTTCCCATCACTTAATGGAATTAAGAAGGTACCACGTAATGAGTTTCTGCTGTATCTTTTTTGCTATCAGCCGTCGTAAGTTCTTTTAAAATTATTTCGCCCTTTGGTTTAGGTTTTGTTGCTGAAACTAATTTATCAGCAGCCATTTTCCCTATTTCATCTCCAAGTTGTTTAGAGCCACTCTCTAGGATTTGTTTTCCAGCAGTTTCTAATGCTGTCTTACATGCTGCTTTTACAGACTCATTAAATATCTTTGAGCAAACTTTATGGCATATATAAAATATGCCATCCCCAGTCAATCTGTCAACTTGAGTATGTATTCCCGTACCAGTGTCATAAAAAAGAGTATAATAATGGACCTTTGGAAACGGCCGAGCTCGACACATACGAAATATTGCAGTCTCCGTTTGATTGAGACTGTTCATGAGCGGTAGTGAAATATGCTAGCTACCGCTCACGCCCTCTAGCCCCGGGTTGACCCTTTTTAAAACGTGTCATATATAACTTATATTACATTTATTATTTTAAAGCAAATCTAAATGATGTATGAACCCCATTATGATTAATAAGTTGACCAGAGAAATCAGTTATATAAATAGCAATACTGTTAATGATTGTTTTGGTTACTTCACAGTACCAAACGAAAAGGTTATGCGTCCAACAGGAAGAGTAGCATTCACAGAATACAGTATACAAGTATTACAAAGCAAATTTGATTCAAAAAATACATCACAAACACATTCAGTAAAGAGCACATCACAAACATATTATGGTTGATACCAGAGGTGCCTCTTGGAAGGGTCAATGGCAAAAGGGATCATCGGAGAGTATTAGGCTTAAATTAAAATAGTGTTTGTTTGCCCTGTACCTACCGACCCGGATTTTTAACTCCGACTCAAAATATTTTATTGCTTTTCCAAAAAAATAGGTATTTTTTATTTTTTATTTTCTTCGATGACGACATTCGCTATTTTGTTATCCTTTTCGGTTGATACTCTAACAGTCTATGGTAGTAGGGCGCATTTAGAAACTCGCGCGCTGTGTCTGTAGAATGGTAAAGTGTTTGTATGATCGTTTTAGTAGCTCGTGACTCATGAAAACGGCTGATAAAAACAGTCGGGAAAAAACTGCGATATTTTATCATTTTAAATAATATGCAAGAAAATACAGTTTTATCAAATAAAATAAGACAATTTTACTACCTACCTACCCAGTGATTTTTTGGGTAAGGGCAAGCCAACTATATTTTAATTTAGGCCTGATCGTTTGACGGCTATATTATGTTAATGTTTTAAAAGAGGAACTCAGAAGCACGGACTCGTACAGTCTGATTAACTCAAATGAGAGCGAAATTATTCGTGACCATATCGTACATTTTTTGGGATCAGACTGGACGAGAAGCAAAATAAACTCCCTATAATTTACTGGATCCCTAAACTACACAAATAGCCTTATAAAGCCCGCTTCATTGCAAACTTGATCGCATGTACCACAAATAATGTCTCCAAACCTTTAACATCTGCCTCACAGCAGTTAAAGAGCCTGTGCAAACAATTATTGTGATTAAGCCTATGATAACTCTTGTTTCAATTTATTCTGGTCAATAAAAACTTCTGGCGAGGTTCTTAACAAACTACGTAATCTACCTCAAGTGTTATCATTATCTACTTATGACTTTCTACACTTAACACTACTTTACCGCATAACCTGATAAAAGAACAACACATAGCTCTTATACAAACAACTTTCTCCAGGAAACAAACTAGTTTTTTAGCCTGTAACAACAGTAGTCTGTGAATCACTATCATGCTTATTAGACAACATTTTTGTCAGGTATGGACATACCGTTTATAAGCAAACCGTTGGCATTCCTATGGGTACTATCTGTGCACCCCTTGTCGCAGATTTGTATACTGAAACGTAAAAGAAACGCATATTTCATATATTTTATTTTTCCCCAAAAACACAAACATATTAATAATAATAAATTTATTCGGATTGCTAATCATATTCCAAAACTAATTAGCACATTTACGCGATAACATTAATGATGCGTGACGATCCACTTCATATTGCTATTTCGCACAGGTGTTACCGAACCAGTCAGTAAGTCGGATTATAGTGATTAGAGCACATTGTAAAAAGACATAAAAAAATCAACAATGCCAGTTCTGTTGCTATGGCAAAGAAACCAAGCCAACTGTATGCTCCAAGCTGGAAGACGACAGCAAGATGTTTCTCGCTGTTTTAATTGCCATCAGTCTACAATTACGAGACTTTGGCAACGGTTTCAGCTCACAGCACGGGTTGAGCCTGTACTACGTACCGGCAGACCGCGAGCAACAACCGTCCGTCAGTACAACTTTATGAGGACCCGGCATCTGAGGGACCGCTTTTGCACAGCTGTGTCCACTTCAAGACGAATCATCGGTAAATTTGACTGATTTTGTGACTTTTCCTTTGACGGGTGTCAGTTTTAAACGATCAGTATTTTTTGGCTGTGATATGAAATTAATTGTGATTTTGTGATTTTGTTAAGTATGACCTATGAATATGAAATTGTCATTATACTATTTTATTATGTTTTCTTATTAAATTTTGACTTCATATAAAATATGTGTTTCTGTTGCCTTTCAGTATATTTATATTGCTACGAATGTGGCTTTATGTTAGGACTTTCTCCAGATACACAAGCTGATGTCATGTTAATAAAACCTCACGTTATCTTGATGATATACTTAATTTGGATAATCCTTTCTTTTCTTCTATGGTTCCTTACATTTATCCTCCAGAACTAAAACTCAATAAAGCTATCGTTTCGGATTCTGTCTCTCCGTTTCTTGATTTACATCTTTCTATTGAAAATGGAGTAGATAAGAGTAGATGATTTTGAGTTCGATATTGTTAATTATCCACATTTGAATGAGGATATCCCCAATACAGTTTCTTATGATGTGTATTTCTCAGTTAATTCGTTTTGCCAGAGTTTGTAGCCGTGTTGAAGACTTCAACCTCCGTAATCTCAGCATTACTGAAAAACTTCTCCAACAGTGTTACCATCAGTTAAGTAAGACATTTTCTACGTTTTATGATCCTCAGCTAGTTATGAATGAATAGTTTATTTCAAATCCAATAGGCATCTGCCCGTGAGGTACTAATAGGCTAATATAATAATGACAAACAGTGATTATTTAATTCACAAATAAGCAATAATACAAAACTGAAATACGCATAACAATAGCCTGGTATGCATTATCTCATTGAATAATAATATGAACTTCTATCGCGGAGAAGGTGTTCACTATATAGTATAAATATATTGCGACCTTTATTAAACATCTACTTAATATTTTGCCTCAAAAGTATTACATGTTATATATAAACTTATCCGCACATACACACACTTACACCCTTAAGTACTCATACACAAATATACTAATACAGTACTTACAAAAAGCATATACATTAAAACGTATCTACATATATAAATAACCATGCTAATTATCAGAATATAATATTTCATTTCTTAATCTATATGCCCTGTAGATGAATATACCCAATTTGTTTAAAACCGACATATTTTAACTTTTTAACAATTCAACAAGTTTAAACATATTTGTTTTTTTTTCAAGTAATAAGGATGAATATATAACGACCTTAGTTCCTTAAGCTAGCTATAATGTAGTGATAACAGCTCGTCATGTTTTAATCATAACTAATAAAAAAGTGAACTCTATAATTCCATTAAACAAATATTCATATTTCGAAGGTTTAGAAACAAACATGCTTCCTCCTAGTCAAATTCAAATTAGTTTACAACTAACAGATGCTAATGTGTTAATTTTCAAATCAAGTGGTGATGATGGTAGCATAATTATTGATACATTAATTTTGTGGATACCTAAAATGATATTTAATTCTGATGGTTTAAGCTATGTAATAACAAATCATATGACATCAGCAAGATGGACTTATCTTCATGAAATGATACAAGAAAGTGGAAGTTCTCAAAACACTGAATCTGTATTTAGAATATTAGATATTTTAGATATTTTTCATGTGAATGCTGACACTACTAATTGATATTCACAATCAGCTAGATTTGAAGTTGGAAACAGGGTATATTATTCAGAAATTGAATACAGTTATGATAATAAAACAAAACTATTGAGAGATGTTATTAATTATTCTTACAAACTAAATGATCAATGCACAGGAACTTTACTAAACGTAAGAAATTTTTTATCTCCCTTTTTGAAAAAATATATTTGATGTGATAAATTTTGATTTAAGCTATACATGTGATAAAGCAGCATTGATCCAAAACAACTAAATTTGAAATATAAATTAAATATACCTCCTGCAGCTCCTTATAAAGTTTATGCTCTGGTTCTCTATGAAGAAGATGCTGTTTTTGATAGTATTGGAATTGAAGTAGTAATAGTTTAATAATCTAACTTATATATACATGAATTATACAGCTTATTCAGTAAATTTAATAGAAGGGCCCTAAAAGAATAAGCAAAAGCATATGACAACAAAAGTGAACAAACGCTCAGATTAAAGAATAACCAACTTACTGGAGATTTTCCTTTGCTGCTGACAGCTACTCATATTAAGATTATTATTAAAGCTGTAAACAACAGATATAGTTTAGGCATACATATATCAAAATAACAAATGAGTTCCCAATGAAGACTTATTGGGAGTATTAGTTGGCTTGTTGGCTAAAACAATATTACCAACAGTTGCCAGATTTGCATCAAAAGTATTAGCACCACAAGCAACAGGAGCACTTAGCGGTTTGGAAAGTACAGGAATTCGCAAACTATTTGGAAATGGAACGGTAACTATACATACTGATAAAAAAACAAGAACTACTTGAATCAAATAAATTAACACCATCGCAAAAAAACGACAACAAAGTCTAAAGGATGTTGTCCTATTAAACTAACAAAGAAACAACAATAAGACGGGGGATTTCTTGGACTATTTTTGCATCATTAGAAATTCCTTTAATTGGATCTCTTATTAGTGGCTTTTCTGGAAAAAGGTTTACAAGTAGGCAGAAAAGGGAAAGGATTAAGAGTTGATCGCGGAAATGGTGTTCGGCCGTTTCCAAAAGTACATTATCATACTCTTTTATAAGTAGACTCACAAATTAGACCATTTAGAAGTATCCAATTTTTTTATTTTTTTCAAAAACGAGCCTGACTTTAACTTAGACATAATGAAATTGGTTAAGTAGTAAGATATATAAAACTATAGGAGTGTGTTCAGCAAGAACAAATTACCGATAAAACAAAATAAACAATAATGCGGTATAACTAATCTTGATGATTTTTCCGAACCTCGTACACAATGGGCTTTTTTATAGCACAGTGGCGTTGCTTGGGCAATGTGGCGGCAGTAAAACGTCTCTCCGCGCTTGCAATCAGTACTGTTATTCATTCGATCTTTGGAGATCGCTGAGCCCGATACTTATATTTAATTATCGATGATACTCTTTCATTTTTTATGTTTTATTACTTAATTTTCCACTACTCCAACCGATTAAAGACTCTGGGTATTGTTTAACCACTTATAGGATATGTTGTCTGCTTTTTAATTTAGTCTTTTGACTGTTACTGGTGATATGCAGGCTTCATAACCGCTGCTCCCAACTAAATTCCATTATGTTTATTTCGCTCTTCGGGCATTTAATTTTAATAGATACTGGGACCATACGCTGTACGACATGGAGCTGCGTTACACTCCATGTCCACCGCCATATGCATGCCATCTTCGGGATGGTTTAAATGTTTGTACTATTGATTTTATGATTATTGAGCTCTGCTCAACCCGGAGCTAGAGGGCGTGAGCGGTAGCTAGCATATTTCACTACCGCTCATGAACAGTGTCAATCAAAACGAGACTGCAATATTTCGTATGTGACGTTTTCGGTCATTTCCAAAGGTCAATTATCATACTATTTGTTACTACGATGCTTATTACGTTGATCCGTTTGGCTTAAGTCCACCAAAAGAAGTTTTAACGTATATACCCAGCAGAAAATAGAACGCTTTTAAGTATCAAGATAAAACAAGTGTCCTATGTGGGTATGTTTGCTTGTTTTTTAATTAAAAGTTACCGGAAGGATACAGTGTGTACGATATTCTTTATAAAATATTAAGACCTAATAAACCTATTTTATCTAATTATACTTATATATGAGTTACTGTGTTAAAGAAAAGATGATTACTGAAAATCCTCAGTATATGTCACTAGTTGGTAAAAGGGGGTGGGGGCGCACCCGACGCGTGCACCCCACCCCACATAAAAATTCCGGATCATACATGTATGTGCTGTAGATAAAATATCAAACAATTTCGATGCACGCCCTTAGTATAAAAAATTTCTCGCTCGCTTCGCTCGCTCCACGCATAATGGCTAATGAGTGGTTTAAGTAACACATAGTTAAATCCTTTTATTTGAAATCGGACTTTTTTACCATATCAATGCACTACCGAAACCGTTTTATGAGGCTAGGAACGAACCCGCAAATTGATCAAAATCTTACGCCCCGCATCAATCAATTTCGATGCAAGCCCGCCGTATAAAATGTTTTCTCGCTCGCTTCGCTCGCTCCACCATAATGGCTAATGAGTGGTTTAAATAATACATTGTTAAATCCTTTTATTTGAAACGGAACTTTTTACCCTATCAATGCACTACCGCAACCGTTTTATGAGGCTAGGAACGAACCCGAAAATTGACCAAAATCTTACGCTCCCCATCAAACAATTTCGATGCACGCCCTCTGTAAAAAAAAAAACAATTCTCGCTCGCTTCGCTCGCTCCACGCATAATGGCTAACGAGTGGTTTAATTAACACATTGTTAAATCCTTTTAGTTGAAAACGGGCTTTTTTACCCTATCAATGCACTACCGCAACCGTTTTATGAGGATAGAAACGGACCCGAAAATTGAAAACAAATCTTACGCCCCCAATCAAACAATTTCGATGCACGCCCTTAGTATATAAAATTTTCTCGATCGCTTTGCTCGCTCCACGCATAATGGCTAATGAGTGGTTTAATTAACACATTGTTAAATTCTTTTATTTGAAAACGAATTTTATACCCTATCAGTGCACTACCGCAACCGTTTTATGAGGCTAGCAACGGACCCGAAAATTGACCAAATTCTTACGCCCCACCCCCCCCCCCCCCCCCCACATCAGGCAATTTCGATGCACGCCCTCAGTATAAACAATTTTCTCGCTCGCTTCGCTCGCTCCACGCATAATGGCTAATGAGTGGTTTAATTAACACATTGTTAAATTCTTTTATTTGAAAACGGACTTTTTTACCCTATCAATGCACTACCGCAACCGTTTTATGAGGCTAGAAACGGACCTGTCAATTGACCAAAATCTTACGCCCCCCATCAAACAATTTCGATGCACGCCCTCAGTATAAAAAATGTTCTCGCTCGCTTCGCTCGCTCCACGCATAATGGCTAATGAGTGGTTTAATTAACACATTGTTAAGTCCTTTTATTTCAAAACGGACTTTTTTAACCTATCGATGCACTACCGCATCCGTTTTATGAGGCGAAAAACGGACCGGAATATTGACCAAAATCTTACGCCGCCCCCTAAGCTGAAATCCTGGATCCGCCCCTGGAATTCTGCTTTTGTTTTGCTTTTATTTCACTAATAGCACAATTTGCATTAGTACACATGACAGCTGCTTAATTTTGACAATATTAAAAGTCGGATACAATTATTATATGCAGATCATGTCATGCTTGTGAGATTTTATTTATCACGTAACTGAAAACCTTAATTAATTTACGGAATATCAAATCTAGCCAAATATACAAAAGTTAGGTTCAGAACTTATAATACACACAACATATGTCATTGTAAATAGCATGCCTGCAATACAGACCAACATATACAAATCCACCCGCATAATTGATTGATAGGCTTTAACGTAGCTACACAAATCAACTATATAGTGTCATATTGTTAGCTTTACTGACAGAGTTTTAGGACAGTAACACTTTTCGGATAGATTGCTTTGAACTATGAGGCAGACCTATTTAGAGTAATGCCATACAAGTATTTTTTGGCGAATATTATAATAGTATAATCATGCAAACCTAATTCAAAAAGGGTTATTAGAATTTGGCGCAATTAAAAAACAGTCACGACTCCAGCCAAGAGAAAGACTAAAACGTTATTCATAAACTAAACCAGACGGTATGCGAGGACGGATTTAGAGTACTTGCCCATTTTATTTGCAACTGAAGCACATTGTGTGAGTGGGTCGATTTATTTGTATTTGGATGGACACCAACCTTGCAGTTGCTCGTTCTTCTCTTTACTGTTTATGCATTGAAACAAAGTTGTAACGCAACATGAACTCTTTTGTCTATTTTACTTATGTGATGGACCCTTATTTCAAAATAACATCGAAACAAATATAGTTGCTTACTGAATTTTTCAATGCAATTGTAGACTGTGAATATGCTTTAATGTGCTTGAATTTATTTTAATCACTTTCAGATTCGTATCAGATCTGTACGTCATGTTAAAAGCCAGACAAACTTAGTAAGCGTATTGAATTGTCTGATGGATAGTAAATAAATTGCTTCTTCTTATACCAAATTTTCTGAAAGTTATCTTTCATTCCAAACAAATATAAAAGTCGAACAGGAAATGTAGCTTTCACAGAACACAGTCAACCAAAAACACACATGAATGAGGTCATTGTGGACATAATGGCCTAGGTTTAGGGGCCATCGTGTTTCGTGTTGTAAAACATTATTATATTTACAATATACATTTCAAAATAAACCAAAAAGTATTACAAGTTTTAAACATTAACAAGTGTCTCTTTAATCCAAAACAGTAAGTGTTTCTTTAATCCAAAAAGTAATTGTCTCTTTAATCCAAAATAATAAGTGTCTCTTTAATCCAAATATTAATTGTCATTTCAGTCGAAATTAAATCCAATATTTCAGGTTTAGTCCAAATATCCAAGTTAACTGTTATCATGAATGAATTTAACATTTTACTGAATACTAATCTTCTGTACCGAAATGAACTGCTGAGCTGCTACCAGAGTCTGTTTATAGACTTCCAAAGAGTGTTCCAAAAACTTCCCCACAAAAACAGTCCGATGAGAACAGTTCAAATGTCATCATAAATGAATTTCCATAAACAATAATAATAAATAATAAACAATAAAACACGGCTTTATTGTGCTTTTATAGACCTTAAAAATGCGCTTGATTCTATTTATAGAAATGCAATGGGTTAAAGTTATATAAATTTGGTATTAACGGGATAATGCTAAGAAAAATGCGTTCTACTAGTATGTATAACACTGTCAAATCATGCATTAAATACTGCGGTTCTTTCTCGGATTTTTTTCGAGATTTCAGTCGGTTTGAAGCAAGTGGAGATAATGTCTCCGATCATGTTTGCATCATATATTAACGATTTATAGTTATATCTGCAAAATAGAATTGATAGTAGTTTATCACTAGATGACATTTCTTTAATTTTACTGCTTTTTGCCGATAATATGGTGTTAATAGGTAATAATTCACAAGATCTGCAAATGAGCTCACATCGTCTATATGAATATTGTGAATCTTGGGGAATGGAAGTAAATACTGAAAAAGTTAAGGTTATTATTTTTCGTAAAATAGGTAGAGTAACCGTTCACGAAAAGTTTCCTTATAACGTTAAATCAACAGGCTATGTGCGACAAAGCATTTAAAGCTACGAATCATTTAACTGCAAACATAAGACAAAATGAACTAGAACCTAAAACATCCGTTACATTATTTGATGCTTTTGTCTCATCAATACTCATTTACGGTTGTGAAGTGTGGGGTTTCACAAAATCGAAGGAGACAGAGAGAATTCATCTCGAGTTTTGTAAAAACATTCTAGGAATAAAACTGACAACGAGTAATGCTGGTGTTTACGGTGAATCCATTACTTATCACAATATATACTAGAATAGTTAGATATTGGTAGAAACTAGGTACAACAAAAAATATAAGTGTATCATCTATATATAAATCTTCATTGTCTGATTGTGAAAGTGGTTCAAACAATTGGTTATCCAGTGTAAAATGTCTGCCTAATACGTATGTTTTGTGTATGTATTGGATGATCTTTTAAGTGTGAACCATCAAGATCTTGTATCTAGATTTAAACCGAGCTTGGTGGATTGCTTTATTCAAAATTGGGACACTGATCTACAAGAAAGCAGAGTATTATCCAGTTTGTATAGACATGTTAAAGATAATTTTGGATATGAAAACTATCCGAATATTTTATGTACAAAACGATTACGCAGTGTTTTTACTTAATTACGTTTATCTTCACATAGCTTAAGAATTGAGACAGGTCGCTATGCAAGACATAGGATTGAAAGAAATGAAGAAGTTTGTCATATATGTAATTTAACAGAAATTGTACAGATTATAATGATATTAGAAATAAATATATCAGCAAAATATTACATACAAAGGCCAAATATGTTTAAATTTTTAACACCTCTACAAACTTCATTTGTGTTTGTGATGTCGTTTGCATTTTTTATTACTTTTGCCTTTTTGTTTGTCTGTTTGCGTGTTTGTTTTTGTGTTTTGTGGTTGACTGTCGTCCTTGAATGCTGCTTTCCCTGTCCGATATTTTTATCCTTCTTCAAAGAAGAAAGAACTTTTTAATTGAAGTAAATATTTGTCAGAGGCGTTTACTGTCAGATGTTCTATTCCAAATATTGTTTCTTAAAACATATTCAAGTCCATCCTCAAATAAATTGTTATTTTATATATAATTCCTTTTGTTTTTTTTAATCCTTGGATTATTGATAAAAATGTGCGATTGATATGATCTATGATTTATTAAGGAGTATATGTATTGCAAATTTAACTATATGTGAGTGTGTAGAAATATGTGTAACCTGTCATGTGATTATAATTATGTATTACAAATTACGTATGTAATGATGAGAAACTGTAAAAGTTTAAATCAATAAAATATCTATATGTCTATCTATCAGAAATAATGTTCATAAATGGTAAACATGTTACATCTATTCTAAGTTTATCTGTTCTTCAATGCCAAATCAATAATAAACATGCAATGCAACATGTAAGCATAGATATATAGGTACCAATAGCTATTGGGTCATTTTTGGGTGGTGTTGCGGACACATTGTCCCCCTATGTCTAGGTCATTATGTCCGCGGAAACAATTGCCGATGCGGAAACAATAACTGCCTTAACACAAACAACAATTACAATGTTAATAAAAGGCAAGGCATGTGAAAAGAGAATGATAGGATAAATTTGGAAATCGCCGAACACGATAAATAAAACAAATATTGCAGTCTAGGTTTGATTGAGACGGTTCATGAACGGTAATGAAATATAATTGCTACCGTGCACGCTCTTTAGGCCCGGGTTGAGCCAAACTCAATATAGTGTCAATCTTACGAACATTTGAGCAATCCCGAAGATGGTACGGATATGGCGGTAAAATTTAAACATTCAGTGAGATATTTTCATACCATTCCATGACCAGCGGCGTATATGGTCCCAGATTCTAACCAAATGCTTTGCACGAAACGAGAAAAAAATGCGCTAAATAAACAAAATGGAATTTAGTTGGGAGCCGAGTTTATCAAGCCTGCGTATCACAAGTAACAGAAAAGTACTAATTAAAAAGCAGATAACATATCTAAGTGTGATTAAACAATACTCAGAACAATTAAAGGCTGAAGTAGTGCAACAATCTATTCAAAATTAAGGTAAGAAAACAAACGTATTTGAGATGTATCTTTATACATATCGGGCTCATAATCTTTAAAAGATCGGAATGAAGTACAGTTCTGAAACCGTGAAGTAACACATCATAAACAGTAAATAGTTTATATAATTAAATATGGAAAATAAACATGTTTCATTGTAACTTTGGTTCAGTATGCATTCATAGTGTGCTAGTATTGACTCGTTACTTGTATCTCTATGGTATGCGTTTTATTCCAAATATTTTCTGGCGCACCTTTCTCACGTTGGAAGCAATGTTTGCGTTGGCCCATTCAATCATACTCAAATCAGTAACCCGTTTGAATGTACATCCGTTCATCTCTGTCCGACAGCTTCTATATTCGCGCAAGAACGCCTCGTTCTCCGAACAATCGAGTCTAAAATGTAAAATAGAAATGCAAGTTATCTATTCTAGGCAATAACCTGTAAATACAATATTCGCCTAAATTATAATTGTATCTTAGTGGCGTCTCTTAATAATACTTTGCTTTGTGTTTTGTAAAGAATAACGATTGTTCTATTTTAACATTTTTAATAAGCGTATTTACTACATGGCCTAGCTCTGAAACAGTAACACACTATGATACCCCGATCCTGACAGATATACACTCTGATGTACTGATCTGATCCACGGATGTACTCTGGTCTCTGTTACCTTACTATTTATACAAAATCCGTTACATTTCTGAATTCCAACCCACGAGAACATGTGGCTGTTGCTTGTACCAATTGTCAGTCATGTTACTTATTGAAGAATAGTGTTTTAATTCCCCAAGCTAAATATAGCAAATACAACATGAATGTATTTTATCCAACTTATAGCAATATTTTAATTTAATTTACTAATAATCAGTGCATTGCTGGCGCAAGTTTAACACATGCATGGGAAAATGTGCCACATCTACATTATCGAAAAGTCAACGTTAACCATTGTGCAATGCATGTAAAGAGGCACGAACAGTTATTTATTAAAGCAACTTGGGTTTGTTTACACAATTCAGCATATACAAGGCTGGTATTGAAGAACAGTTCCACCAAGACGAAAATGTATTATGTTTGCTCAGCCATAAGTGATGCTTGAATACAGCTTTTTTTAGTACACAGCGTTATCATGGTAACTATATACTATTTGCCACAGTACTTTTTTTAACAAAGGCGCAAGAGATGTGGAACTAAACTATATTGTTTCTTTTTCAGATTAACGTGGTAAACACTACCTTCTTTTACACATTATTTACCTGGTTTTTCAACGGAAACAGGATTGGAAAACTGAGTTATCAGATTGCGGTATGTCTTTTGGCGGGTGGTCGGGCTTTTGAGTGGCAACCATTCAAGTTTATAAATATAAATTCTTATTTATTATCATAAAACTTTAATAAAATACTGTCATATGCTTGAACATATAACTCTACTGAGAAAATGATTCAGAACACGTTTTAGTTTACTTCTGAATCGCGTTCCGAATTGTACATTTAGTGATTAAACTCGTGCACATGTATATTGTATGATGTACATGTAAATACAATTTTGAAATACAATTTGTTTATAACTGAACTTAAGAGACAACTGTCATCCCTATCAAAGAAGATCAAGCAAAGAACAAGAGGCCCAAGAGGGCCTGTGGACGCTCTACTGGCTAACATGGCTCTTATAACATCAATGAAGCGAAAATATACTTTTTTTGAAAGATTTGGGGAAAATACAGCATTTTTAACTAAATACAGGGCCATAACTAAAGAATCTGGTAAAGTTTGGTAAAGATCAGATGAAAAATGAAGGTCCTACCATATTAACGAGGCAAAATATAGCATTTTTAACTAAACAAGAGCCATAACTCCTCTGTTACTGGTCCGATCTGGCTGGTTTTCGAACTAGGTCAATAGAGGTAAAAAAAACTGAAAAAAAAACTGAAAAAAGCAAAAAAAAGATATCTATGAAGTTTCATGAGTATAGAGGATATGCTTTCGGAGTTCTCGTCGGAATGCGCAATTGTTTACGGACGAACAGAGAGACCGACGGACAACCCCATACCATAATCGTTTTTTGAAATGGGCATATAAAAAGTATAATTTAAAGGAAAAATATCCATAGTAACATTTATCTGTGTGTTCTTGAACACTGCTCTTCCTCTAATTACACTCTATCATTGTGTAGTTTATTTCTAGTCCCATTTGTAGTGTTAAAGTTACGATCCAGGCAAACAAAAGGAGTATAAAACTACAAATGGTAATAACTCTAAGTTTAACGAAGATAGGTTTTGTTCATGCACTTTGCACTTCCTCTCACAGCCCTCTTTAAATTTGTAAAGTTTCATACCCAGACGCATGTGTAGCAGAGTGGCCACGGATTCTGGAAAATAGGAAAAATGATAAAAACAAATTCCCTGCGGGGGGAAATTAGGGAACCTTATTTGTGCCTTCCACAACATATATAAACGTTTATGAAAGTGACACAAGATGTGCAAGCATAGAGGCATATTCTTAAGACTGTTGGCACTCACATGCTGTACTAGTGTTATTATTGTGACTACAGGTGTTTTTTCGTGTACGTACGTGTTTTATTTAAGTAATGAACAAAGTAATGAAAAATGCCGTTTTAAGCCTTGTGATCCTTCTAGCTTATTTTGTATTTGATATTCACGAAACTTGACCAGATTGTTGATAATAACGAAAGATTGGACACATTTGACATCCAGCTCCCCGGGTGGTCCAAAGTTTGAATATTGCGAGTTTGCATGCATAGACTTATATAGGGAAAAATTGTAACTTAAACCATCTTCTCTGAAACTACAAGAGCCGGAAGCTTATAGCCCTCTACCACGTTTGTTGAAATGGTGACCCTGGGGTCCAATTTGACCCCGCCAAAGCGGTCACATGTTTAACATAGACTCAAGTTATATAGTGCAAATCTCTGAAACTACAAAAGTCAGAGATTTAATATTTTGCATTACCATAAGGTTAAGGTCCTCTTTTAAGTGTGTTCAAATGGTGGCACTGGAGTCTGTAAGTACAAGAGCCAAAGGTTTAATTTTGCATTTACCATAAGGTTCTGGTCCTGTACCAACAAGGATAAAGATATCGGACAGGGAAAGCAGCATTCAAGGACGACAGTCAACCGCAAAACACAAAAACAAACACGCAAACAGACAAACGAAAAGGCAAAAGTAATACAAAATGCAAACGACATCACAAACACAAAAGGGTTGACAATAGGGCTTCCGCCTTGGAACGGTCAGTGGCAAAGATGGCTACTGGGGGTTTAAACCGGTTCTAGGGTGCACCAAACCTCACACTTACCCTACTGTCATCCCATTAAAACAGGACAGTGTAAATAAAGAAATCCCCGCCATGATCTAATCTCTAACCAACAAGGAAGCATCAATAGGCAATATTAGTAAAACACAAATATGCTCGTGTAAATATAATACAAAAAAACAATAGCCTAGAAAGCCACAATGAAGGTACTCAATGACTTGGCAGAAGCCAGAGCAGTAAGAGAATACACCATTAAGGGCACGACAGGAAAGATCATGGACAAACATCAAACGCCATCGTCCCAATGGGCTTTAGGTAGGCGTCATCAAAGGGTCCACAGCCTGTCCGGTCATCGTACAATTAAAGAGGAAAGCATAGTGGCGAACTGTAAAAGGGTCCACCACCAAGCATGCAGTACGTTGCAAAATGATAGGGTCATAACCTCTTTTGATAAACTTTTTAACAAGTTTAACAAAGATAGTATGAAAGTGATCATGACCAAGAGTTTGTTGAAATGGTGACTATGTGGTCAAATTTGCCCCCGCCCCAGGAATCACATGTTTTACATAGACTTATATAGGGAAAAACTTTAACATTTTTCTTCTCTTAAACTACAGTAGCCAACGATATATATGTATTATGGGCGTTCTGGCTCAACTTGTGTTTGATCCAGAAACGCCCAAAATACAAGGTGCTAAAATAAGCTGAGCCAGAGTTATT
Source organism: Cyrtodaria siliqua (assembly GCA_037043455.1). NCBI lineage: Eukaryota > Metazoa > Mollusca > Bivalvia > Adapedonta > Hiatellidae > Cyrtodaria > Cyrtodaria siliqua. The sequence goes on along the minus strand of JAWPHD010002661.1, from coordinate 59,006 downwards.
TTTTAATAGTTATCAAAATTACACTTAAATCACCATGAAATGATGGTGATTTACTTGATTTATTAAAACTTCTTAAAATCTTAGGGTAGTAATTTTTTTAATAGTTATCAAAATTACATCCAAAATAGTCTGATTTTGCAATTTTTATAATTATAAATTGTTTCTTTAATACAAAACAAATTTGTTGACTTGTTATCAAAATATACACCCAAATCAACGAATAAACACGAAATCAATAAAATATGATTTAAACCTCAATACGTCTAAATCGGAGACACTCAGCGTTGTACGACTTTAACCTTCAGTATTCGTGTTTTTTTCTAATTGAATGACCACCGCAACTAACACACACTTGATATTTTGCAGAAGTGCCTTTTTTACATTTTAGACACGGTAATGCATGACTTTTTTAATCTATATTTATGCAAACTGCAATAATTAGAATCTTTTGTTGGCGTATTTTCACATGGATTATGTAATCCAATTTTAAGAAATTTACAAACATTGATTTCCATTGTCTTTTTTGTATATAATTATTTTATATTTAAGAAAATTTATTTCTAATATATAACAAATAAAAGAAATGGAAAACGAAGAGACTATAAAAAATGTAATACATCTGTTTGAAACAGGTGCAATAGATAAGCAAACGCTATCCAACGGTATTAATGCATTAAAACCCTTTGAAAAAGTTTTAAAAGAAACAAAAGAGATTAAATCTCAAACTTTAGAAAGTTTACTTAAAAGACGACGTGCTAAAAAACAACGTAGAAATATGCTAAATTACAAGAAAATGTTATAAATCAACAAAAGCAGAAATATGCTAAATTACAGGAAAATGTTATAAATGAACTGAAACAAGGTTTTAAAGATAAAAAATCTACTTCAGAATTAAAACTGGTTGACAAACCAATGTGTGGTCATTTTAAAGCATACGAGATATCTGTTGAGAAATACAAAGACCCTCAAAAACTATTCCGTGGTAAGAAATCCATTATTACAAAACAAATTATCAAAGAGCTAATAGAGACGAATGGATTAAAGTTTCAATTGGGTCTCACTGTAGATTTATTTAAGATGATGGTGCTACCAAAAAATGCACTACAGCAGTGTTACACAGTGAACAAAATGCCATCTTGAACTCTGAAAAAATAAATGAGTTCTACGATGAGTCATCTGCATATATACAAGAGAGTCTTGAAAGATTTACAAACACAGCATCCGGATTAGAAATTGATCAATGTGTTAAGCTTTACTTAAATATTGCAAAGTACGAGCCGTTAAAAGGTTCTTCATATATTCCTTTGCCTAAAGCAGTAGCTGATAAGAAAGCAATTATCAATGTAAAAAACGATTATGATCAATGTTTGTTTCATGCAATAAATTCAGCTTTAAATCCAGCTGAAAAAAATTCGGATAGAGTATCAAAGTATACTAGTATAGAGTTCTTAAAGAAAGATGGCATTGATTTTCTCACTCCAATTTCTCAAATAACCAAAGTAGAAGAACAAAACAACCTTGCTATTAATGTTTATGGATCCATAGGAAAAAAGGTATCGGTGTTTCCATATAAAATATCAGAGCAACCCAAGGAAATAAAAAAAAAATCTGCTTTTAATTTCTGAAGACGTTGAGGTTGATTCAGAAAATGAAGATGATCCAAACAATGAAGAAGGAATCATAGATGACAATTATAACCCCGATGATTATCCCGCTGAACCAAAAGTATTTACAACAAAATATCACTATTGCTGGATTAAAAATCTAAACAGACTACTCTATGACCAAAACAAACACCATGGTAAAACTTATTTCTGTGATCGTTGCCTTTATGGATTTTCAAGAGAAGATCTACTCACCAAACACAAGGAAGACTGCGATGATATTAACAAAATATCTTGTAAAATAGAAATGCTTAAGAAAGGTAAAAATCATATAATGTTTCAAAATCATCAAAATCAGATGCATGTGCCTTATGTAATATATGCTGATTTTGAAAGTATAATCGAACCAAAACCAATCAAGTTTGGCCAGAAATCTGAAATCACAAACGTACACAAAGCTTGTGGATTTGGATACCAGGTTGTTAGATATGATGGGAAAGCTAAAGAATCTGTTATTTACAGAGGTGAGAATGTGGTTGAAAAGTCTCTAAATCATTTGGAATGTGAAAAACATAACATTAATAATATATTTGCTCACCCAAAACCATTAATCATGACGCAGCAAAATGAGGAAGATCATGAAAAAGCACAATGTTGGATATGTGAGAATAAAATAGAAATTGGTAAAAACGGTAAAGTAAGAGACCACTGTCATTTTACAGGAGAATACAGAGGTGCAGCACATAAAAACTGTAACTTAAAACTGAAAATAAAACCAAACAAAACACCTATACCTGTTATATTTCACAACCTCAAAGGATATGATAGTCATCTTATAATGCAAAAAATACATAAAACGACAGGTAATATTACATGCATCCCAAACAACGCTGAAAAGTATATTTCATTTAGTGTCGGACAACTTAGATTCTTAGATTCTTGGATAGCTTTCAGTTTATGGCTTCTTCTTTAGAGAGATAAGCAACAGACAAATCTGATTTTAAAATTACCAAAAATCAGTTTAGAGAACAAACAGATTAACTTTTATGAAAAGGTGTTTATCCTTATGAATATTTTGATAGCATGGATAGATTTGAGGAAAGACAATTACCACCCATAAAGGCATTTTACAGTGAACTTAGAGGTGAAGGTATAAGTCTTGAAGATTACAAACATGCTCAAAAAGTATGGAAAGAAATAAAATGTGAAACATTGGGAGATTATCATGATTTATATTTACAAACGGATGTAACTCTATTAGCAGATGTATTTCAAACTTTTAGGAAAAACATGCATGAATGCATACACACTTGATCCTTTGCATTACTATACAGCAACTGGATTATCTTGGGATGCTTTACTCAAACATTCAAAACTAGATTTAGAACTTTTTACAGACATTGACATGCATTTATTTATAGAAAAAGGTATGCGTGGTGGAATTAGTATGGTATCAACACGATATGCCAAAGCAAACAATCCACACGTAGCTGATTATAACCCTAACGAGGAAAACAACTTTTCAATGTATTTTGATGCAAATAATCTTTATGGATGGGCAATGAGTCAGCCACTTCCATATTCTGGCTTTAAGTGGGTGGAATCAGAAACCTTGCCAGAGCCTAAAACAGGAAAAGGATATATCCTAGAAGTAGATCTAGAATATCCCAAAGAACTCCATGAAGCTCACAATGACTATCCACTTGCACCGAAAAGATTAGCAGTGAAAAAAGAATGGTTGTCTGAATACCAGACAGGTCTGTTGGACAATAATAGCATGATAAATACAGAACAACTCGTCCCCAATCTTATGGACAAAGAAAAATATGTGATACATCACAAAAACCTGCGACTGTATTTATCTTTGGGCATGAAACTAAAGAAAATACACAGAGTATTAGAATTCAATGAAAAACCATGGATGGAATCATATATTCGTTTAAACACAGAACTTAGGAAAAAAGCTTAATCAACCTTTGAAAATGATTTTTATAAACTTATGAACAACTCTGTGTTTGGCAAAACAATGGAAAATCTACGCAAGCGGACTGATATAAAACTAGTCAGAACTGACGGCTCCGAAAATGAAAAAATAAGAAGAATACTAGCCAAACCCAACTTTATCAGACGTATAAAGTTCTCAGATGAATTGTCAGCAATACATGTAAACAAAACAAAATTAACATTAAACAAACCAATCTATATTGGGATGTCGTTATTGGATTTATCAAAGTACATGATGTATGACTGGTACTATAATACCCTAAAAAAATATACGGAGATAACTGTAATTTATTATACAAAGACACTGACAGCTTGCTGGTAGACATCAAAACAAAAGACATTTACTGGCGTACAAAGACATGGCTGAAATGAAAGATGAGCATGACTTGAGCGATTATCCGCAAAACCATCCATTGCACGATGATACAAACAAAAAAGTATTAGGTAAAATGAAAGATGAATGTGCTGGTGCTTCTATAGTTGAGTATATTGGATTAAGACCCAAACTATATTCTATTTTGAGAGCGTATGAGCAGGTTATTAAAAAACAAAGTGTGTAAAAACATATGTAATCAAAAAACATATAAACGTTGAAAACTACAAGGATGCATTGTTTAACAAGAAAAAATACACCCATGAAATGAATATGTTACGTTCAATAAAGCATGAGATATATGGTATAACAGTAAACAAAGTAACACTGTCACCATTTTACACTAAACGATACATTCGAGAATGCGGGATTAAAACTGATGAATATGGATTTTATAAAAACTTATAAACGCGTTTGGGTATCAGCAGGAACAATAAGTAGTTCTTCTTTGACAAATCCTCTCTGTGGCGCTGGTGATTTCAAATAATATACTCTTATACCTTGCCTCACCATATAACTTTTAATCTTGTGAATATCTACACTCCACATTGGATCAGTTGCTCTGCGTCTTCCACCTTCTTGTTCCCCGGGTTGATATAAATATCTTACACTGGCATTCATACAGATTGGGTCTTCTTTTAATGTTTTTGTTTCAACAGGAGGAGACTTTTTTGTCTCCACATTTAATGCTTTGACAACTTCTGGTAATCTCTTTACCCACTCTCTGTTGCGTTTTTGCGAATCTATTTCCTTAGCATACTGATAACCAAACAATCTTTCGGCTAATGTTCTGTTAAATCTTTCCACTATAGCTTGGTCTCTGTGTATTTCTGTTCTGCCTCGTCTGATATTTACTTTGTGTTTTGCCATCAACTGCGATACTGCACCCATAAATTCTCAGCCTGGGTCTACTTGTAAAAACTTTGGATATTTTAGATGCCGACTGTTTATATTTTCAAATGCTTTAGCAACTTCTTTGCTATCCTTGGAAGTCAGTGGCTCTGCTTCTTTGTATCTACTCACAATATCAACAACAGTCAATGCATATTTATATGTCTTGCTTCCACGACCAAAAGTGTCATGCGGTAAAAATAACAAATCAGCTTGATGCACTCCATTCTTAGTAGAAACATCAAACCTGGGTCTAACTATTTTCTTTGGTGCGGGTAAATAAATCTGCCACACAGGTTGTTTCTTTAAAAAATTCTAATGCCTGTTTTTCACTGACACCAGCCTCTTTTGCTAATTTTTTAACAGCTGAGTAACCTCTCCAAAATCCTTTTGGGCTGTAATAAATCTTTTCCATTTTTTTCTACTAAAGATTAAAATTTATATAACTATAAAAGAAAAAAAATGGAAATCACAACTGCACGATTTGATGAACTGCTCGAAGAGCAAAATCAACACAGCACAAAGAAATGGACAGACTTGGAAATACATAAAATATACACTATTACAGATACGAAAATACAGGATACTGAATATGGTCCATCCATAGTATTGACATTATTAGACAACGGTGAAGTATGGGCGCCTGGTCATTTCAAAGATAAAATAGAGAAGAGTGCTAAACCACCATATTATATTCGACCACTTGGACTAAGTCATTCCAAAGTAATTATAGTTTTTAAACTATATTTTTTTTTTATGAAATCAATTTATACGCCACAAATCCAGTTGCAGCCATGCCCAGCACAATAAACGTAATTTCTCTATTCTGTTGATCTGGAGATGGTGTATAGAAATCACTCAACTTAGGCTCCGGTTCCAAAGGCAACTGTTTACCAGTTATATAATAATACTGCTTCATAGCCTGGTCCACATCATCAAAAGTCTGCTCTGCATGATGCTCCTTTTGCAGTTGCTCATTAATAAAATCTAATCTCTCTGTTCTTTTTTTATTCCATGCCGCTTGTGCTGCGTTTAATTGTTCCACTGCTTTGTCATGCCTTTGTCTTTCCTCATCTGAATGACTTCCCATTATTGAAAACAGATAATTTGAACCGCTAAACGCCAATGCGTTTGTTACTGCGCCACCTATCATCATTGCTCTTGCCATTTGTTTTATATAATGTTTTTTAAATTACTTCATAATATCCGCAGGAATAATACCTAGCTTAATCAACATATCCCTCGTAGCCATTGCTAACATTATATCCACAGACAGCATCCCAACATCTCCCATATTAAAATCCACTTTAGGTGCTGGTTTTCTTAATAGTTTTCTGCCAATCTCAGAATATCCAATAGTTAAAAGTATTTCCACTCCAGCGTGATACATCATATTTACAATTTGTTTTCCGTCAATACCTGTTGCCATTTTTTATATGATTATTTTTTTTATATGATTATTTTTTTAAATAAATTATTAAAAATCAAACGGGTCTTTTGATGCAACCGCAGGAACAGCAACAGGTTGTGTAACAACAGATTTATTGTTATTAATATACAAACCCAACCCAGCAATGCCTACTAAAACCACACACGGTGGAATATCATTTTTGTATACGTTTATTTTGATTTTTTCTGGTTCCTCTTCACCTGCTGTTATTTTTGTTATTTCATCTTGATTAACATGCTTTGCATCTTGCTTTGCATCTTGCTTTGCAGCATCCTGAAGCAAACGCTTTGCCTTCCTGGCCGCTGCTCCTTTTTTCCCAGCCTCTATTCGTTTTGGATTTTTTACTTTTTGTTGTTTAACAGATTGTGTATCAACAGGTTGTGTATCAACAGGTATAACTTCACTCTCTTGGTTCTCCATCATTTATATTATCTACATTTTTATTTTTATTAAAATCAATATGTCTAACAGTTGTCAGTATTGCTGTAAATGGCGCTAAGAACGTTCCATACTTGTGATACAACTCGCAACAAGCATTTGTCAAAGCATGATTAATAGATGGGTCTTCCTCCAAATCTTCTATCAGTTTTGGTGGATTTGTCACATTAAAATATTTTGATACTCCCATCACATACAAGTTAATAAAAGAATTGCCTAAAGTCTTGGTCATACTTGCCCCAAGCCTTGCTTCATATCTGCAGTAAAGTTTGTTAATTTCATCCGGGGGCATGCTATCTATAGTCGTGAGTTGTATGTCTTTATCCAAATATTGACGGCTACCACCGCCAGCCACTATGGCTAATAATCTTTCTTTTTTGTTTCTTGTTGATTTGATTCATCACGTTCCGTAAAACCTTCCGATATATCTTTTACTAGTTCTTCCGCAATCATTTTTATATTAATAATTTTATTTTTTATCTTGGAATAAATATAAAATACAAAACAACCAGTTGCGATATTTACCACGCAACTAGTAATTGTTAGTATTGTTAATAGCATTGTTATTGATATTGATATTTTTTTATTAGCATTGTTAATTTGCTGCAAGCATTGCTATCAACATTGCTACTTTTGCTATGAGCAATGCTACTTTGCTATGAGCAATGCTATAAGCATTACTATATTCCCCGATATTTCCATTATATTTTCATGTCAGTATTGCTATTAACATTGCTACTTTGCTGTTAGTATTACCAACAGTTATAAAAAAATACGTAAGAAATATTATTCAACCCAATAACCAGTTGGTTGGTCAGTCCTCAATATTACCTTGGAATATTTAGTTTTTGCTAAAGCTTTTCTTATTCTGGTTCTCTCCTCCAGCGTCGGAATAACATCATTTTCTCTCAAACAATTTTCATAACTGTCTCTGTCCTTGGTGTAAAACATACACAACCATTTTGCTTGCTCCCTCAAATCTTTTAATACAGACTTATATCTCTGTGAAATAACCCACACTGATTGTTTGGCGTAACGACCAGAGAATGCCAACTCTGATAACATATCTTTTTTCTTTGTTAATTCTTTCGTGGCGGAGCAATCATCAATGATGTATAGTGTGGGCCTGCCAGCATTTTGTTTGAAAAATAAACGCAACAGTTCTTGTAGCATTTCTTTGCCGTTGCTAACGGGATTGACAATTGTTATTTTTTTATCTCTCGGGTGCCTTACATCACCTATCCAGAGTCTATTTTTATAAGCCTCGTTCCACTCTATGGTTGGACACAACATAATTATATGTTCAAAAACTCCAGCATACTCTTGTTCAAGTATGTCAAGAACAAACTCTGTTTTACCGCAGCCTGTCTGACCACAGATAATGGCACTGTGTGGATATTTAGGATATTTAGTATCGTATTTATTTGAATCTTCCATCTTCAAAATTGATTTGCGCATCTTGTATTATATATAGATAAATATTTAAAGATTGATCTGCATCTGCTTTATTATTTATTAATATTGTTATGCCTTCACTACCGTTTTCTATTTTCCTTCCACTACCGTGTAATAAATTGTCATCACATGTTCTAAGGTCAAGCCACAAAGCATATGATGTTGTTAGATAGGTTCGAATAGAAACATTGGTAAAGCATAAATCCTTCATCACTATGTCTGTCTCTTGGTTTCTTTTTGATGTTAAGGCAAAATATTTGTTGATTTCATCCCATTGTTGATATGCCTTCATGCCCTGACTATACAACTGATTTGGTACGCCCTCTATTGTCATTTCAACCTTTTCAATCTTTGGGTTGTAAAAGGATTCCGTGTCTGTTCTGTTTGGGTCTTCAAACAGCATTAGAATATATTTCATGCTCCGTGCTGGTACATTAATGTTGACATTCCAAAGGGTATCATATTTATTTGCTTGTATTATTCTATGTCGCAAGATACGATCATACATAAATACTATCTTACCATTGGTTTGCTTATTTGTCTGGCTAATTCAACATCACTAACCATATCAAATTCCAAGCAGATATTTTTTATTACATAAGATGCATCAGCATCACTGCTTTTAATAACTGTGTTATAATTGTTAAACGTTAATTCATATTCTAACCTATCACCAAGCCCCGCTTGGTAAAATGGCATATGATTTTCTAACATTTCAAAGTCCAGTGGAATACAAAATCTATTTCCATAAGCTGCTGCTACAGCTTCATCCTCAGCGTCTGAGGAAGCATCTCCCGCACCAACTCTATGTTTTAGCATGTTTGCATTACTAGTAACACCTTGGTAATACATGTTTAATCGTTCGGTAGGGCTTTTCCATAAATCAACATAACAATGATATATATCACTGTCATCTATTGACATGACTTCATTGCCACTTATTCTTATTGTCATTTTTTTTCACAATTGTTCTACCCAGATTCTGGTATAGAGTAGCGTTGGCGCCTGTTCTGCTTTTAAGTTCTATTTCAAAGGCAAGACGATCAGTACGAGGAACTATTACATCATTAGTACTTAGATTGGGAAATCTTACAAGCAGTTGCTGGTTTTGGTCTATTGTTGATGGATTATTAGTTATTACTACTCTTGTGCGGATGCCCTTGGCACCATGAGGTTCTTTTAGTTTTCTATGAGGGTTGAGTTTGTTTCCGTAAGCTGACATTGTTTTTATTTTTTAAAAATATTTTTTAAAATTAAATAAAATAAACAATGGCTGAGGGCGGATACTTTGACAATCCTACGTTTGATCCAAATGTTGAAGATGTGGATGCTTTTATAAGTGATATGCTGCATGATGAAGAATCAGAATTTATACAACTTGGCTCAGATTTTCAGAGACAAATTGTAAATGACAATAACTATATTGATCAGCTTCAAGGGGAAGATAAAACAAAAGAACAGCTTAAACAAAAAGAGTCGTTAGTAGATCAATTCTTTTCTAGAGTTAACGCTGAGATTAGCGGAATTGATTATAAAGATTTCAAAGTGCCTAGGGACGAAAACGGTAGAACAATGTTATATGCAGTTCAGTTGGAGGCGGATGATGTTCCACTTACCCATTATAAGGGAAATAAGCGCTGGACACTCTACTTAGAAAACATGGTGTTAACTTCATCAGAAACACTTTAAAAAATTATGATTATTTAGTTCCAAGTGAAAGACTGGCTCAGGGTAGGGCAGAATTCGCAGCCTTGGTAAAAGCAAAAGGTATCCTCACAAAAGAAGGAGAAAATATACCAATGCAAACTTTTTCAACAACTGAAGATGTACAAAATACAGTAGATGCTGTAAATACAATTGAGAGTGATTTGAATACTATAATAGATGAAACTCATCCTGATACTGCTGTTCAACCAGAAGGTCTAACACTGCGAGAGATACGAGGTTTAGCTAAGAGATTGCAAAGCTTTCGTGGAGAATTTACTAATAATCTCTCAAAGCTCACTGAGCTTGATAAACACATAACAAAACAACAACAAAAATTAGAACAGGTTAGCACCTCCGGGCAGGAGGATGAGTTTCAACAAGAGCGTATACGTGGCAGAATAAAAAACTAAGAAGATGAAAGAAGTGCGCGACTTGAAGCGGCGAGTGAAAACAAAGAAGCATTACGCAGTCAAATAAACAGGATAAAAGAAACTATAAATAAGGTGTTAAAAGAAGACACAACATTGGGTGAGAGAATAAAAACATTATTCAGAGAGCAAGGTATAACAATAGTTAGTATTTTGACTGCGTTTGGTATGATTATTGGGGTATTAGTTGAGACCATTATTCCTACAACGGGGGGAGGGACTGCACCTGTTCCAACTCCAAAACCTGATCCATCAAGTGTCAAGGACTGGATAAAAAAAAAACTAAGTAATCTTGGTAAACTTCTCGCTAATTTAGCTGGTAAAGCTGCTGCAGTACTTCCAAGAGTTATTGGTCCAATAGTATCATGGCTTTTATCTGCAACAGGTAATGTTATTAATTGGCTTGATAACCATCTATGGGCTTTGCTTGTGTTTGTTTCCGGGTTGTTGTATGTGGCAGCCAAAGAGTGGTTTAGTAAATCTCGTAAATAAGTAATGCAGCAAGACCTATTACTATAGTACCAACAATTATAGTTGTTTTGTTATCTTTGTGTTCAATCGCTATTTTTTCATCTCTTGTTTTACAGATGGATGCTCCACACTTGTATGTATCAATGAATTATCAAAGTCAGAATGTTCCGGTAAAAAAATCTTTGTTGTGGTGCCTTGAAAAGGTTGAACATTTTTCGGTGGTACTGGTTTCATATTTACATCATTATTCAATCCTAATGCTTGTGCATCGGTTGCTATTACAATTGCATTATTGTAGTCTTGTATTGTTCCGATTCTTAATTCCATGTCACTCGGAGACATGTACAATCCACTTCCATAGACAAAATTTACTTTACTTCTTGCATATTTTAGGGTGGTTTCATATCTTGAAATTTGACTGGGCAAGTCAATGGGGCTGTTTATTGCGTCCTCTGCATTTGCCAAAAATTGATTTTGAGCATCAAATGCCGTTCCAGTGCCAAGTATATCTGTTCTTGTTAGTGATTGTGAACCAAGGATTGCCCAGCAGTATGTTCTTATGCTGTCATTGATGCGTTCTACTCCAGCTCTTGTGAAACCAGATGAACTATCTAGTCTAAAAGTAGACCAACTATTATCAGCCTCAGAGTCTTGTGCTATGTAATCAATGTGGTATGTTTTATCGCTCTCGTAGACTGTAAAACTCATCGTTTTGTTGTCGTATACAGAATTTATCAAAGGATGATAACCAATATTTGTCCAGTAATTATAAATTGTTCCTAGACCATCATTATAGCTTTGTTTCTGTCTCCAGTCTGAATTTAAGTCAACGTTAAACTCCTTGCATATTCTCTCGTATGCGTTTCGGTTATATGTGTTATTAAACGCATTCCAATTTGAGTCTTGCGGCATTGCTACACTCATCTCAAATAATATTCTTCTGACTTGGTAATATACATGAAATCGAAATAACGAACCAACCAGGGAATCAGCTTTCAGATGATTGTTGAAATCAATACCACACCCAGTTGTCGCACACCAAATAGCAAAATTCAACTGATTCTGCCAAAATAACATCCAGTCTGTTTCCCAGCTTTGGACTATAGCATCTGATATAACGTATGGGAGTTTGTATTTTTCAAAGACATTGGAAAATGATGCTTTAAAGCCTTTACCATTTGATGTAATGACTATGTTTTGATTTATTATATCTATCACTTTTTTGCTAAAAGTACTTGAATATTGGGCATCTGGATTATATCTAAATTCTTTAGAAATCATTTTTATTTGTATTTTATATATATTATAAAAAAAAATGTTTCATACAATTTCAAACATAGACAACTCTATTAATTTACAACAGTATATCGATAATAGAGATGGAACTAAGCGCGTTGGATTAAAGAGTTTTATATACACTATCGGTTGGTATAATATTAATCATGAAGTCATAAAGAGAAAAAAACCAGATAAAACGTATGATATACCAGATGGACACTATAACTTTCAACAGTTGGCAGATATATTCAAAGGACTAAATATTACCCTAACCATTGGTACGCATGATGGTATAGCCTCTTTAGAGACTCCAACAGAGACAAGATTATCAAGAGGTCTTTCAAAAATGCTGGGATTCAAGGACAGGAAGTGGTTGACAGGTACTCATACTGGACAACAATCAATTGATTTAGCTCCTTATAAACAGCTATATGTTCATCTGGAACAAGTTAATACGAGTAGTAATTATTTCAATGGTGTGCCAAACACTATTATAGGAGTTATGCCTGTGGTAAATAAGCAGTTTGGGGATATTGTATATACACGTTTTTATCCTAAATATCGCTGTCGGGTGGTACAATTTCTGAATTAAAAATAGAAGTCAGAGAAGAGCATGGCAGCAAGATAGATAATCACGGCTTTCCAATGAGTTGTGTTTTAGAATTTATTTAAAAATTATATTTTAATAAAAAAAACTATGAGTATATAAAACCTGAAAAAAACAGAAAACGTAGAAACTTTAACCCATCATGTTCTAGATTTACATAGGCGAGTTGTGCCAATTCAACCAATTAAGAGATAAAGTTAATAATATTAAATATGGGATTATTACAATATTTGCAGAGGCTAAGGGTCTACATGTGTTGAATAGAATACTCTCATTTGGTAACGGTGGAGCAGAAACAAATGTAGGGCATGTAATGACACGCCGTGGTCGTATTATGGGAATAGGTTTAGCAAGTGAACGATTAGTTGGTGTCGTATCTGTAGTAGTTTCTGTTAATGGTATTGAAGAACCAAATTATGGCATAGCGCTTCACATCATCCCACACAAACACGATAACTTTGATAGACCTTTAGATATTGGTGCTGGTTCTGTTATTAATTTTGTATGCAAGATTGCCAACGCTACCGCTGTAATTCATTTAATTTTTTTATTATTGAAAATATGAATCCACCGACAACACCAAGTATATATCCTCCGTTGCCAGTAGAAGACGGACCGGTGCCAGTGAAAGACGGACAAAATTATAGATTACAAAAAATTTCAGAGATTGAACAAAAGTTAATTACAGAGCGAGACACACGCAAGTCTCTTTATAAAAAATATAAACGTGGTATTAATATCACAGATGGAATTGACACTACCTTAATATCTGCATGTGTTATTATGGCTGGGATTGGATTTGTTGTTCCAGTTTTGTTACCTTTGGAAATAGCAGCAATAGTATGTGGGACTACAGGTGTTTGTATTAATTTCATCAGACGCAAGCGTAATTAAAAGCTCAAAAAACATTATGAAATAAACACTTTGGCAGAGTCTAAGTTAAATAGCATAACAAACTGATATCAAAAGCATTGAGAGATGCACAGATATCTGAGCAAGAGTTTAAGTTGATTTTGGATGAGTTGGATAAATATTATAGTTTGAAACAGGACACCAAACAAAAGAAAGCTGAAATAAGTGAAGTTCAAAAACAAGAACTAGTGGAGCAGGGAAGAAAGGAAGCAATGGCAACCTTACAAAAAAGTCTAAAAAGTGTGTGATAAATTGTTTTAGTCATGTGTATGAGTATGATCCACCACCTTTGTATTCAAGGTCGGAGAATTGTTGATTTGGGTGTAAATTTAATAACAAATCAACACATTTGTTTTGTATTAAAGAAACAATTTATAATTATAAAAATTACAAAATCAGACTATTTTGGATGTAATTTTGATAACTATTAAAAAAATCTAGGTGATGAAAATGTGTCAAATTATATAATTCAAACTTGCAATCTTCACTACCCTAAGATTTTAAGAAGTTTTAATAAATCAAGTAAATCACCATTTCATGGTGATTTAATATAGTCTATGGTGATTTAACTAACTCTGGCTCAGCTTATTTTATCACCTTTTATTTTGGGCGTTTCTGGATCAAACTCAAGTCGAGCCAGAACGCCCATAATACATATATATTAACGGTTTATATTTTGTATAAATTACCATAAGCCTCTGGTCTTCTTTCAAGTTTGTTTAAACGGTGACGCTAATGTCCTTTTTGTAAATCAAGCAGAGCGACACAGGCCCTTTTGTAACGCAAATTGTGTTTGCATATTATAATAAGTTGATTACAGTGCAACAATAATATATTTAAACCTATGGTTTGTTTGAACGGTGTTTTACTTCTTTGTAAGGTTATATATGCCGATTTATTGTGGCGGAGGCAGACCATCCATTTTTAACTTTACTGGCCAAGGGCCAGCATAGCTTATGGAATGGTGTGGTGTCCGTCGTCTGTCGTCCGTCGTCCGTCGTCCGTCGTCTGTTAACTTTTGTCTCGTTAAGACGATAGGGCCTTCATTTTTCATCCGATCTTTACCAAACTTTAACAGGTTGTTAATATCAATGAAAGCTCGAAAAAGTTTGAAAACCAGCCAGATCGGATCAGTAACAGCGGAGTTATGGCCCTTGATTTAGTTACAAATGCTATACTTTGCCTTGTTAAGACGCTAGGGCCTTCATTTTTCGTCCTATCTTTACCAAGCTTTACCACGTTGTTAATATCAATGACATCTCAAACAAGTTCGAAAACCAGCCATATCGGACTAGTAACAGCGGAGTTATGGCCCTTGATTTAGTTAAAAATGCTATATTTTGCCTCATTAAGACGATAAGAGCTTCGATGTTCATTCGATCTTTACCAAACTTTATTAGATTGCTAATGTCGTTAAAAGTTCGAAGAAGTTCGAAAACCAGCCATATCGACCAGTAACAGCGGAGTTATGGCCCTGGATTTAGTTAAATGTGCTATATTTTGCCTCAAGACGATAGGGGTTCATTGTTCATCTGATCTTTACCAAACGTTATCAGATTATTAATATCAATGAAAGCTCGGTTAATTTCGAAAAACATTTATATCAGACCAGTAACAGCGGAGTTATGGCCCTTGATTTAGTTCAAAATGCAATATTTTGCCTCGCTTAAGACGATAGGGCCTTCATTTTTCATTCGGTCTTTACCAAACTTTACCTGATTGTTAATATCAGTGAAAGCTCAAACGAGTTTTAAAACCATTCATATCGGACTGGTAACAGCAGAGTTATGGCCCTTGATTGAGTTTAAATGCTATATTTTGCCTCGTTAAGACTATAGGTCCTTCATTTTTCATCTGATCTTTACCAAACTTTATCAGATTGTTAATGTCAATGAAAACTTGGTCAAGTTCTAAAACTTGCAAGATCGGACCAGTAACAGCGGAGTTATGGGCCTTAATTTTGTTAAAAATACTTCAATTTGCCTCGTCATACTATAGGGCCTTCATTTTGCATCCTTTATCAAATTTTATGACTTTCTTTTTTATATTGTTTTGAATGTTTTGGTTTGATTTTGTTGTTTTTTTAATTTGTTTTTAATTTTTAATTTTTTTTATTTTGAAATGATTATTTATTGATTTATTTAAAAAAATAAATTATTATTATTATTTTTTTTTTTTTTTTTTTTTTTTTTTTTTTTTTAGCTCTATGTTGGACCAATCGAACCAGTAACAGAGGAGTTATGGCTCTTTATTTAGTTAAAAATAATTATTTTTTGCCTCATTAATACGGTAGGGCCTTCATTTTTCATCGGATCTTTACCAAACTTTACCAGATTCTTAAGTTATGGCCCTTGATTTAGTCAAAAAGCTGTTTTTTGCCCGAAGCTTTCAAAAGAACGTAAATGTCAGTCACTTGCTTCATTGATGTTATAAGAGCCATGTTAGCCAGTAGAGCATCCACAGGCCCTGTTGAGCCTCTTGTTCCTGGATATAACCAGTTATCTACACCTCCCACAATCAAAAAGAATCGACACTTTCTCACTTACACAGCTGCGGTGAGAGGCGAGGTTTCCAACGAAGCGTCGTTAACCCCTGCCCACGGACGATTAAACCTTAGGTAGAATGAGACTAAACAATAACAACTCTAAAAATTATTTATATATATGTAAGCCGGTTTAACGTTAAAGTCATACAGGATAAATAAATCGACACGTCGATTTCAATGCTTGATAAACATTTCAAGATTGCCATGTGTCCGTTTAAATGTTGAAAGCTGTCCGGCAGTTATAGCGTGAGAAATGGACGAAACAAACAAAGTAGGTCAACATCATTCACACCGTCCTCTTGATGGTCTACTGATGACGTACTGACGTGCTGATGGTACGAATAGAGGTTTGAACGCTTGCATTTCAAAAATGCGAAAAGTAGGTAAAGGTCTTTCATAATAACCTTCATATTACCATGCGACATGTGCTCAAGTTTCATGAGGGTGGGTGTTATGCTTTTAAAGACGCATGTATATGAAGTCATGGCAATCCTGACCTTTGACCTACTTGTCACAAAGTCAATACTTTTCGAAAAGTCATTATGGTTTACAGCATAAGGAGCCACCTGCCTGACAATGCCTCTATCTTTTCAGCTGAACTTAAGGCAATTGAACTTGCCTTAAATTATATTCAGGAATCTGATGATAACCATTTTGTAATCTTTTCTGATTCCCTTTCATCTCTTTAAGCACTGGGTAATATGAAACATGATAACCTAGTTGTGCTTCAACTTTTAGAAAAGTACAATTCTCTTATAGTTGATAGTGTTATTATTTTCTGCTGGCTTCCAAGCCATGTAGGAATACGTGGTAATGATAGAGCTGATAGTGCTGCTAAAGCAGCATAAGGTTTACATATATCTAATAACAAACTACCTTATACCGATTTTAAAAGTTGTATTAACACATATATTCGTAACTCTTGGCAAGCCGCTTGGGATTTGTCAGTTAACAATAAACTTCATTCAAGTAAACCGTTACTCGGAGAATGGCGTTCTTCTAGAAGACCCATTCGTCGAGAGGAAGTTGTCCCAGCCCGGTGCAGGATAGACCATACACATTATACTCATTCATATTTATTACAAGGTGAGCAATTACCAGATTGTATACCCGCCTTCGCACCGTTAACGGTCAAACACATCTTGCTGGAATGTGTAGACTTTGATCCTATGCGTCAAAGGTACTGCAATGCTAATACTATAACCGAGTTATTTAATACTATGATTTTAGTCTAGTTTTGGATTTCTTGAAGGAAGTCAGACTGTATAAATCATTATAATATGTTCTTGTATATATATTTACTTTTTTATATACCCGTTTTCGGGCATTTGTTGATTTACATATATAGTTTATATTACTACCATATCATCCCTTACATATAAATAGTTCTATCTTTATATATTTACATTAATTTTTAATTAACCCTTCACTTCTTCATCATTCATCAGTTTTTGCGCACAATATGACCTATTTATTTGTCGACGTGCCGTAAAACACCATTCATTCATTCATACAACAGGGTTTCTCCTCTCACCATGGCAAGTGAGAGACATATTTTTTAACTTTGCCAAAATGAATGTAAAGTTATTTGACATATCAGCTGTCCTTGTGGTAAGATGCCGATGCCGTGAAGTTTCAAGTACATAGGTCAACTATTTTCTCAAGTTATGGCCAAAGTTAAGATGCAGGTTACATAGTGTGACGGACAGATGACGACCACAACGAGATATTTAGGTGTCGGCAATGCTACGAAGGCGACATTAAAATAAAAGTTAATATACTATTGAGTTCATATGTACTTTATTAAACTAGCAATTGAGAGAACATACAATTATCATCTTCAGTGGAGTAGCCTTCGACCTGGATGTACATGGAATGGCTATACTCGTGACTTGCAATCTGAAAAATAGGAATAATACATCAATGTATACAGAATAAAACGTTTAACATAAGTAGCTTATTAGTTAATTGGTCGGTGAGATAACCTCACAATACTGACTTGTTTTAGTTATTCTTTAAGTGGTTATGGGCGAGGGAGTTCTTACATGCTAGCATTTCACTCCAAACACACATTGTAATCTAACAATATTTAATCAAAACTTTGAAAAGCAACTGTGGCACAAGCTCAACCCAAGCATGAAGTATATTGACAAGCCTGAGGCCGTTTCAGGGTAACTACATGTATACTGTTGTTGTTGTAGGTTTATTAAAAGTCCTTTTCGAATCTTTAAGTTCCCCTTCTTTATTTACGAGCGGGGAAGTGTGTGGGGTGGGGGGAGACTGGGTGGGGGAGTGGATTCAGAGCGTGAGCGGATAATTTGTTGCCCTCTACTGAGGCTCCATAAATGTTTCCCTCTTTTGAAGCCTGAAAAGTTGCCAAGTATGTTAACGCGTGAATGAATAGTATTGCATAGAACTATCATAATAGTTACCCAAAACAAGTACTTTAACAACGTTTAATCAACTTTTTATATACAAACCTACCGCTACATCAACTTAAAACGAAAGCACACGATACCTACACACAGGGAAGGTTACTATACAAAATCAACTGAATGCAGTACACCAACATACAGAAATTATATTTCGAAGACGTTCAAACAATACTTACATGTATCTTCCAGTTCTTGGAAATCTTTTGCAACGATGCCCTTACGGTTATGCCTGTTGCAAGACCAAACATTTAAGTGTTTGCCTTTGATTTTGTCTGATGATTCGAACGCCATTGTTACGTCACGGTGTTTTCCCGCCAGCTAGGGGCGCGGCTCATTATTACGTCAAAATATATGGCGCTCTAACTTTTTAACGTAGTAATTTCAGCGTGAAAATCACCACTTTTTAAAATAACGAGTTAATTATGTCATCAAAATCAATATTAAACTTATAACGTTTTGTTTTTAATGCTATATCTATTGCGCAAAATTAAAAACATGTGCAAGATAACGTTATAATAGATGACGTCATTATCAAAAATTAAACAATATTTCGTTATAATTATGGCGACAATACAAAGTATCCGTGGGGTACCTATGCGTTTCCATAGAAAACAAATGTACGTTGATTCTAAATTATAAAGCAGTCTATTTCCAGACCTCCGGAGCACTAGTGCGTATACTCCAGTTCAATCTACTGAGGATGATATTGTTTCATGCATATAATAGGTAACAGGTATAAAAGTAGAAAAGAAAAATTATACATATACAGAACTGGCCCAAAAAAAGACCTGTTCAAAATACTAGAACGTATGTAGCCTGCCGTCGAGATAAATGAGTCGCGATACTTTGTTCAGCTATTAAGACGACTTTTTAGCCCTAATATGTCGACTTATAAGAACAAAGTCTGGATAAATATCACGACAAACTATAACCTTGAAGTCATGATAATGCTCTAAGTGACATGCTCTATGAATATGTCGCGCTAGTTTTTAATCTTCGGATCACTCGGATGTTAAGGGAGGGGAGAGATTGATTCACTGCGCATGTCCCATTTCACTCAATGCTGTGTAGCTGTCTAACTTGACTGTCATTCCAGAGTATTATTGCGACTTTACGGCGAGTGTGCAAAGAAATTAGTCACGATACTTTTTGGAGTAGTTTTTTACTTATAAGTCGACTTCTAAGGGCTTAAAAGTCGTCTTATTAGCTGAAAAAAGTATCGCGACTATATTATCACGACGGCAGTTATATGCCACCATAAGAACGAATTCGACGGCGCACCATCACAAAATACCCACGTTATCTTCACACAGGTCAATTCCATTTAACACTGTATCCATTTTACGTGTAATTGTTTTGATCGTTCTCTGATATTCAGATCAGAAATAGTATTACTAATGTGTTTCTGTATACATGTATGACACTGTAAATGAATAAAAAATGTTTAAGGTATTTGTGTATTTGAACTTTGGACCCCATGTAGGAACCCATTTGTTACAACGTCGCTATCTCTTGTAGCCGTCCGTAAAAGTTGTAATTTTTGTTCTAAATGTTGCACTAAACTCTATCTGTTACAATCTTACCGTAAATGTTACAAAATGCAGTTGTGATAAAAGTAACAACATCTACGCTATATGTTACAACATTTTTACTTGTAACAAAAGTTACAATATCTTGTCGTAAATGTGTTTAGTAAAACTAATGTTGTTGCAATTACATAATTACATTTATAAATATTATAAATATAGTGTAGTAGCAAAATCCAACACTTTCCAAAGCTTCGGAAATAATGCCAATGCCAGTGTAACATTTACGACAAGGTGTTGTAACTTTGCCAATGCCAGTGTAACATTTACGACAAGTAAAAATATTGTAACAGATAGCGTAGACGTTGTAACTTTTATCTTAACCGCATTTTGTAACGTTTGCTGTAAGATTGTAACAGATAGCGTTTAGTGTAAAGAAATATAAAAAATATCGAACAAGGAAAGTAGCATTCAAGGAGGACAGTCAACCACAAAACACAGAAACAAACACGCAAACAGACAAACAAGAAGGCAAACGTAATAATAAAAGCAAACGACATCACAAACACAAAAGGGTTGACAATAGGGCTACCGCCTTGGAACGGTCAGTGGCAAAGTAGGCCACTGGGGGTTTAAACCGGTTCTATGGTGCACCAAACCTCACACTTACCCTACTGTCATCCCATTAAAACAGGACAGTGTAAATAAAGACATCCCCGCCATGATCTAATCTCTAACCAACAAGGCAGAATCAATAGGCAATATAAGTAAAATACAAATATGCTCGTGTAAATATAATACAAAAAAACAACAATAGCCTAGAAAGCCACAATGAACGTACTCGGAGACTTGGCAGAAGCCAGAGCAACAAGAGAATAAACCATTGAGGGCACGACAAGAAAGAAAGTAGACAAATATCAAACGCGACCGTCTCAATGGGCTTTAGGTAGGCGTTATCATAGGGTCCACAGCCTGTCCGGTCATCGTACAGTTAAAGAGGAAAGCATAGTGGTGAACTGTAAAAGGGTCCACCACCAACATGCAGTACGTTGCAAAATGATAGGGTCATAACCTCTTTTGGTAAACTTTTTAACAAGTTTAACAAAGATAGTATGAAAGTGATCATGACCAAGAATCTTACGAAGTTTCTAAATCACATCAGTATATGTCAGGTTGTGATAGTCCTTGTCGCAGAAGAGTCCTTAAATTACTTTCATATTTGGAAGGAAGATCAGGGTTACGATAATAAAATTGTGCAAAGGCTTTACGAAGTTTATGGTCACGGTAACCCTGATTGAGTAGCTTTTTAGTTATACAAAGATTACGAATATTAAAGTCCTCAACTCGAGTGCAAGCTCTTGAAAAACGAATAAGTTGAGACAAGTACATTCCATAAGAATTTGCTCGGGAACATCCAATCCAAGTGGGGGATAATTAACAATGTCAAAATTAGGGAAAAAGGTCAAGGTCGTTAAAGCGCGATGAGGTCATGATTTATCGTGGGACGAAAAACAGTTTTCTATAAGCTTTTAGAACCATACAAAAATCGTATTTTTGTATATGTGATGGACTAACAACTTTTGGATATATGTAGGTAATATTTTGAGATGCAGATTTAGGATTACATGAAGGAAAAGGGCTTGAAGTGAGTTTTTTTTTTTGTCTATATACAGCTGTGCACCTATCACGAGAAAAGCGTGTGTTCCATGACATGCAATATAAATAGTATTCAGTGTACTGTAAACAAACTATGGACAACTAAGGATAAAATTACGGACTACACAGGACTAGACAAGTAAGTTATATTATTGACACTGGGGATATAATAACGACTTCAATACATCATGGCTCTAAAACCAGATAAAACCCTAAACCAGACAAGAAACAGCGTAAATCAATGGATTTGAATGATTTGAACGAGCCTTGGTTTCACAAACTGGAGAAAGTAATAAAAAGAAAGATGGGAAAAATAAAACCCCAAACCAGTCGGTACAGCAAAGCACACTTGACAAAATGTTCAGACCTGCCACAGAAGAACGCACTGACTTGAGAACAGACATAAATTCTACTCTGAAATCGTTCGAAAAAAAGCTGTGTTCAACGCAGGAATCCAATGAAAAGGCGTTACGTTCTATTTTAACAGAAGAATGTCTTACAAACAAACTAGAACTGTTAAAAGAGGAACTTAGAAATCAGTTGCAGGCCGAGATAACAAAGGTTTATTCTAAAGTAGGTGCACTACAAGAAACTGTATCTGATCTAGAAAAAAATGTACACATATTAAGAAACTCTGTCTCAGATATGGAGTTAGCAGTCGATTTGGTTAAGGAACACAATAGAAAGATTTCGGAGGAACACGAAGCGTTAAAGAGTCGCCTGAATGATACCACATACGCGTTAAAAGTGCGAGAAAACGAGATTAACGACCTCGAGCAATATACTAGAAGAAATATTATCCGCATCTACGGTATTAAGGAAGCGAAGCCTCGGGAAACGGTTCAGGAGACTACGCAGGAGATAGTTTCCTTATTAAGCAATCGCCTACAATTGGAAATTCAGGCCCGTGACATAGACATTTCCCACAGACTTGGTGCTTTCCAAGAAACGGGGAACAGACCTATTATATGCAAATTTACCTCCAGAATGGTTAAACAGCAAGTCATTAAACAGCGCAGATAATTAAAAGGTACATCCATCGTCATTAGGGAAGATCTAACTCTAAAGAATGCAAAAAGACTAGAGCAGACTACTAGCACTATCAGCAACGTGAAGAATGCATGGTCAGATGAAGGTCGTATTTTTGCAATAATGGATGACGGCAGTAAGGTTAATATCGACTTTAAAACAGCTCTGTCAAAGCCACTGGTGCCCAAAACAGTACGAAGACGTGAAGACTTTTCATAACCACCCAGATTCTAATCAGTAGTGATGTATTTGTGATCTAAAACACGAATCAGTTAAAAAGAAATATTCTTAAAACAAGCTGTAACTAGTTAATAGTAATCAAAACGTATCCTGTTTTGTAAAAATTTCGTTTTGTACATAAATATATAGGTGAGTAATTATAGCCGAAAATAAGAGTCCAGGTCAAACAAATTCCAACAGAAAGTATTTTAGGATTTTTAGAATCACTGACATGTAATGAGTTTCAGAAAAAAACTCCTCAAGATAAAGATGATGGGAAATGCTAAAGTTTGGGGTAAAAGTTGCGTTTTTAAGAGAAAATCTCCGGAAACTGGAATAATTTTATAAAAAATCATTTGAGCAAATAAGAATCATTTAATAGTGCGGAAATGCTCTTCCAAATGCACCTCTATGTAAATCAAGGTTTTATAGATGGATATGAGGTTAATAATATGAGATTTTGGGGCAAAGCTTGGAAAAAATGGATGAAATCGTTTATTTCTGTAATACATTTGGTGTTACTAGGCAATAAATGAAAAAAATACTAAATGAGCTATAAACAATTAGTTTCTTACTGTTTTGCACTGAGAGAGGTACAGAGATGTCCTAGAAAAAAGTCCTTTTGAATACGACGATCTGAAATACTTTATTTTTTGGTCTAAAAATGTGTTTTTCATAAAAAAAATGCTGAAAACAGGAATCAAGATGTTGGAACATAAACTAATCTAATGGAAGTGATAAAATGATGCCCATATATATATACAAATGTTTCATTGTATTGTAAGTTAATGTGAAAGTTCACATTGTGAGATTTTGGGGCAAAATGTTGAAAAAAATGAATAAAATCGTTGATTTCTGTAATACATTCGTAGTACAGTGGCCCGTTTTATGGAACATCTCACGACGATTTTGCTCTTAAGTCAAATTATTAAATGTATTGCTATAAAATAGTTCATAAACATGTTTTTTAACTATCTAATACATATATTGTTCATTCAGTATTTACACCCTTAATTGTTTGCTTCAAATGCTTTTAAGAAAAATGATGGAAGGTATTTTTTTTATTTTGACTAGAAAATACAGCATATTATATTCATTTTAAAGTGAGAAAACCTTCTTCCAAACCCATCTTCGTGTGAAACACGGAATCAGAGATCTATTAGAAGCTAATTAAATTAAAACAATTGTCCTTCATCAAAAATCACTGAAAAAGAATCACAAATAAGTATTTCAACAAATATAATTGAAGTGAAAAAATGGTGTATCAAACGTACATTACATATGTTTGATAATATCAGAACTGAGAAGTGAATAAAATGCTCAAATTGCGAGGTCAGGGTCAAAAGGTGGAACAGAAATGGAGAAAAAACACCAATGTTTTTGTGATACAATCAAATTACTGGGCTTTAATAATGAAGTATGTATGAACTAAAAGAGACATTTGTAAAAAATACTCGGTCTACATTTGGAATCACACCTATATGTTTCGATGAAAATCTTGACATTGTGTTATCCGGAAGTCAACGGGACAGAAAATAGTTTACTGTTGTTGTATTCTAAACAGTATGGCCGTTAGCCACACGTGTAAAATGTAATATCTGCATTGCATGTTTTTTACTACAATAAAGATGAAGGTTATATCAGCGATTCCATGTAAATAATATATATAGATCTATCGGCCAAATGACATTGTAAAACTGATGATAATTTTGGGTTTGACTTTTAATGGCTTTTGGAGGGAATCTGCTGAGGTCTAGTGCGCCGCAATATTTGTATGACATAGCCAGTATGGATTCCTTCTACATAAATTCGAAATATGATTCTATGGAATTTATCGAGCTGTTGCGAATGCTAAGAGATCGTTTCTAACGGTTTCCCACAAAGAAACGATGTGTCAGTATCCAAGGGTATGATGAATGGAAATGCCTTTTTTTTGCGAAACAATGCAATTTTCATCAACATTCGCTGAAAACCAGAATCGTTTTTAAAATCGTTTTAGCTGAAACAAAAAATGCATTGTTGTCACAAAATGTTTCACTATTCAATCTACATAATTATATCAAAGTTTTTTATTGTATTTGAAATTAAGAAGAATGCTCAAGCCGTGATTTTTTTTGACCACTTGCTTAACAATTGCATAGAATCAACCTTTTCATACACTAAGTAATTGGTTATAAACTAAAAAAGTGTAGAAAGATCGTTATAAGGGTTGCGCATGTGCACTACTGTGTCAGAAATAAGTCCACACACATAAGAGGCTTTATGATTTGGGTGAAAAAAATGCAAGGTTCCCATCAGACATGCCTCCGCAAAGGAGTGAACCCATGCGGGGCAGAGTATTTGAGATGTAGGATGAAGTTTCTCATCATGCATGCCTCGGGAGCGAACGAATTGGGGCAGAGGCCATATCCAATGGGTTAGCGAGGCCTCTTGTTTGTAACCGAGCTTGTATACATATGTAAATACATGTATATAGCTTTTTATAGAGTGCGAGACCTTTAGTCCAAAACACAACGTTTATATTAACGTACAAAGTCATTTTGGAAAAAATAATAATAGTTATGTTTTACAAGTGTAGTAATATTAGTGCTACAGCTGAAAACACCAGTTGTGCAAAGTTTGTACCAAACATTTTCGTACAAGGGATGTCCGATAGTTAGCTAAATCTATGTATTATCCCACTAGTAACACACTAGTCTTCCATCACAATCATCATCTTTTAAATAACATATATACCTTGGTGTTTTCAACAAATAATTGCTTCTCCGAAGTGTGGGCATTGCATGTTAATGAAAGGTTATATACATTATGAACAACCAAAACAATGTAATCAGAGTGTACATTTATAGCATTGAATGTGTAATAGGTTTTTGTAGAAAGCATGGAATCTCATGTATACAGTGCCAAAATGTAAGCTCTATGAATTCTATAGAAATTGAGATTCATTTAAATTAAATTTTTAGTTATTTGATCACTCTTTTCTTACATAAACAAGCAATATTAGGTGATGTGAACAAAAGCTCCTACAACTTCGACATGAGTATTGCACAAAATTTCAAAATAGAATTTCATACAGTTACTTTGAACGTGTTTTTAAAACTTATCATACAGTTTCCGGTGACTTTTTCATTACAATGTAATTATCACACCTATGTTGCACCATTTTAATATAAGTTACCATATGTGCTATTTAAATGATTATAAACCCTGTTGTAATGATTGCTTGAACAATATTTCCACCACATATTCAATGAAGTGTATACAATATGTGTATCGAAAGGTTATAAATACATATGTATGTAATTACATCATGTTTTTCCTTCATTATTTTATATATAAAATTTCCAAATGATGTAAACATGATTCATGGTCGTAACCATTGTAACTAGACATTTATTCAACAGACATTTTGTTTGCTACAGACCTTAAAATTGAGCATCTAACTAAATTTCTGATACTATAAAACATTTGGATATATGTATATATAGGATAATATCACTTCAAGTAGATTATGTATATTCAAAATGCATCTTAACAATGATTCCTGTTTACAACATTTTTTTATGAAAAACATTTTGCCACCCGAATATAATGCAATTTTCAACAGTATACGCCTGATGACTTTTTTGGGGCATCCTTTGATGACATCCTTGCATCTTGCTCTATGGAAAACTATTATAGATTATCATTTTATAATTCATTTTCCTACTTCTTTAGCTTAAAAGCCGCCTGTACTACGACTGTATTACAGTAATCAACGATTTTATTAACTTTTTCAACATTTTGCCCCAAAAGCTAACAATGTGAACTTTCACATTAACTTACGATACAATGAAACATTTGTATATATAATTGTGCACCATTTTATCACTTCCATTAGATAAGTTTATGTTCAAACATCTTGTTACAAAATCATTCCTCTTTTCAGCGATATTTTATGAAAAACACATTTTTAGACCCAAAAATAAAGTAATTTATATCGTCGTATGCTAAAGGACTTTTTTCTGGCACATCTCTGTACCTTTCCCTGTGCAAAATAGTAAGAAACTAAGTTTTTACAACTCATTTAGTATTTTTTTTAATTTATAGCCTAGCAACACCAAATGTATTATAGAAATCAACGATTTTATTCATTTTTTTCCAAGTTTTGCCCCAAAATCTCATATTATTAACCCAATATCCATCTTTAAAACCATGATTTACATGGAGATGTATTTGGAAGAGCATTTCCGCACTGTTAGAAAATTCTAATTTGCTCAAATGATTTTTTATAAAATTATTCCAGTTTCCGGAGATTTTCTCTTAAAAACACAACTTTTACCCCAAAATTTAGCATTTCCCACCATCTTTATCTTGAGGAGTTTTTTCTGAAACTCATTACATGTCAGTGATTCTAAAAATCCTAAAATACTTTCTGTTGGAATTTGTTTGACCTTAAAACCTAAAATTACTAGACTAATACCGCTGTATAGATATATGCATGTACACACCAACTCGGTTTTTCCAAGGTTTTTCCTTTAATCTAAAAATAGAATAAACCCGAGAAGTTGCGAATTTTCTAAGTTAAACTGGGGTTCACCAATTGAAGTCCAATAAACGCTTGCCAGGACATGTTCTATATATACAGTACTATACCCCTAAAGCGTTTAAGTTATTCAGACGAAATGACAAAACACTTGTGTGCAAGGCAAATACAATTGTATGAAAAAATCATTTTTATACATGCTGTTGACTCTTGTTGTACTCTATCGTTTGAAATGATAAATGGTAAAAGTATATACGTAATGGAGAAGTATATTGTTCTTATAAATATATATAATAAAGCCCAAAACATGAGACATGCGTAAGAAAGCAAAGTCACTACTTCGTCCTCGAAGCTGTCGTACCAGTTGCTTTATTGCAAAAGCTGTCGTACCAGTTGCTTTATTGTAAAAGCTGTCGTACCAGTTGATTTATTGCAAAAGCTGTCGTACCAGTTGCTTTATTGTAAAAGCTGTCGTACCAGTTGCTTTATTGCATCTCTCGGAAGCGCTTAACCATGTGAATGCGATAATTATAGACTCAACTTGTTATCCAAGAAATAACCGAATTGTTATTTTAATAGAATGTTTGATATATAAATCATATATTACTAAAATTTCACATACTGAAGGTCCAATTATTGACCAGCACTAAAACTATATTTACAAACGAATCCAGATCTAGGCTGTGGTACGACCTATACTGACGAAATAATTCACGTTAGAATAAAAATATAAATATGTTAACATGATACCGGAATACAGTAGTAAAATAAAAACGCTATTATACACTTCTACCAGTATATAATTTGATCATGTCTCAAATAAAAATTCTTCTATTTTAAAACAGGATGTTGTGCAGGTGTTTATACTGTGTCTTCTGTAATACGTCTGATGATAAGTATGTTATATGTAAAGAACTTCCACTATATGGCAGCACTATATATCAGCCAGGCAGTACAATTCGAACAGGTTTTTATATCAAGTTTCTGTGTAATTAGTATGTCGGTCAATATTTATTATATTAAATATTTACAAGTCAATGGTGCATTATTGATTGGTCTATGACTATAGGAGTTTATGTTAATCAGCCTGTATTACATTGATAAGCCTAATTGTTGTATGAAAATTAGCTCTTGTTTAAATAGTTTGCAGTGCAGCATTAACTAAATCACATACCTATGAGCTCTAGTTTAAATAGCCTGTGGAACAAATTGACTAATCAACAATATAAATGTTATATAGGCATAAATGTCATTTACTATTGTAGTCTACATGTATACTATGAACACATGAATATTAACTGTTGTTGATTTAACTAGCTCTGTGCTTGTGTATTGAATGGTATTGAATTTACTGTTATCAGTTTTTTATACAGTATTTCATAGGTTGTAACTTTTGGTAAACATACAAACTAATACATCTATGGTATTTTTTCATTTTTCTGTTATAAACGCACCGTCTGCAGATACGATATAGCATTGATTAATGGAAGACAGCATGGAACATAGCTATCTGACTGGACTGTAATCATCAAGACAAAGTTGGTATGGTACTTACAAATTATCTACATTAGATGGAGGTAACTAAAAACAAAATAAATTAAATAATCCTTTAGACTCCTTGGTTTTCGTTTCGTCAAGGACTAAAACAAAGGATATACATGTATATATATATATTACTAAGCATTCAATTTCTCATGTAAGGTACAAACGAACCATAAGAATTATGTTAAGTAAACTTTTGACATAACACCCTATATATTTAACTGCTAAAGTGTGCTGATTAAATATAAAAGAAAAAAGTTTAGACAACAAATTACAAATATACATGAGATAAATGTTCTTATCATAATTATAAGCATGATAATAGTTACACTTACTATATTTTTTTAGAAAATATGTAAGTAATGTGCATATCTTCTCTTTTAATAGACAAATAAGTATACAGTCCAGTCAGGTGTGAGTGTGCTCTGGTGTGTCATAGATAGGCAGCGGTGCAGGTACTACTAATAGACAGTTAAAAGTTTAATACTGTAACTTGCACAAACGCCAAAAAGCAGAACAGTCTATACTTATATTCGTATTAAATACATGCTTATTCACAATTAAAATGTCCAGGAAAAACAGCATTAGTGACAAAAAGTATTTGTCATGTTGTATTAGTTTTGTATGTACAGAAAATGTGCAGTTCGGGAAAAAAATTGGTGTGTGAGAGATCACTTTTTGGCCCTTTTACCTTTTGTATATATTTTTCCTTGTGTATTTTTTTTTTTTTTCTTTTGTAACTTGTTTTTCTCTTCTTGAAATAAGCACTTTCGTGGCTTATATTTGTCTGGACATGCTTTTTTTGAGTTACTATGATGGAAACTGGAAGGCTAAACATGATATGAAGATAGTGTTTATATCAAAGTGGTTCAGAATATTTTCATAAATATCAGGACAGCCAGTGTTCCTGCAAAATATAAGGATTCGCCTATAATGTTTTATTATGGATGACCGGGTAACATTTGCATCTATGAATGTCCAAGGTCTAAATGATAAAAATAAAAGACCTGATACCCTGCATTATCTTAAAAGTAAGAAATATTCTATCTATTTCCTACAAGACACCCATTTGACTGAAAGAGATGAAAAATATATACGTACAGAATGGGGATATGAATGTTTTTTTAATAATTTTTCAAGCCAGTCTAGAGGTGTGGCAATTCTTTTTAATAATACTTTTGAATTTAAATTACATTCTAAATTTTCTGGTAACGATGGAAATAAGATAATACTAGATATAACTATTTTTGAAAAAAGAATGTAATTGATAAATATATATGGACCAAATAAAGACGACCCTAACGTTTATAAGGAAATACATAATGACATTAAAAATACAGACTGCCTTACCATAATGGCTGGAGATTTTAATTTGGTTTTAAATATTATAAGTGAATTCAACTTAATAGATTGTTGGCGGGATCAACATCAGGAAAATAGACGATTTACCTGGTTCAAAAAAAACTCAAACAAAAAAGATTATTTTTTAATTTCGGACAAACTAATTACTGATATCGACGAAACAAATAGTTTACCAGGATAAAGAACAGATCATAGCCTGGTTATATTATCATTTGAATTTGGTAAATTTGTTAAAGGACGTTCTTATTGGAAAATGAATAACTATCTTTTAAAAGATGAAAAATACGTACATGAAATTAAAGAAACTATAAAAAAGACTAAACAGCAATATGTAAACGATCCTAATATAAGTTGTGTTAAATATAAATAATCAACTCTTCTTTGATGTACTGTTAATGGAAATAAGAGGAAAAACTATAGCATATTCTTCGCATGTAAAAAAAACAGAAGATAAACGTGAGCAAAACCTTATAGCAGATAAAGATACATTAGAGAAAGATATCAATATTAATCATTCATTTCTTGAAAGTAAAAGAAAAGAACTTTATGAGATAAGAGAAAAAAGATGGTGGGTATTAAAATAAGATCAAGAGCAAAGTGGATACGAGAGGGAGAAAAAATGTCAAAGTATTTTTGTAATCTAGAAAATAAGAATTTTACTTCAAAGTGTATGTCAAGTCTAATGTCTAAAGGCAATACTATTATTAAATCTCAGCACGGTATTACAAATGAAACAAAGAATTTGTATTAAAAACTATATTCTCATCATCCGACTGAGGCAGTTGACTTAAATGATTTATTTTCAAACTGTAAAATCCCTAAGTTAGATGATAACACTAAGCAAACACTTGAATCAGATATTACATATGAAGAGATACTTCAAAGTTTGAAACAAATGTCAAATGACAAGAGCCCAGGAAATTCTGGTTTTACAGTAGAGTTCTACAATTTTTTCTGGTCAGATATCTGTCAATTTGTTCTACGGTCAATTAATTACGGTTTTATTACTGGGCAGTTATCAATTTCACAAAGACAGGGTGTAATTACATGCATTCCAAAAGGAGACAACGATAAATTGTATCTAAAGAACTGGCGTCCAATATCTCTTTTAAATGTGTCTTATAAGTTAGCATCTGCATGTATAGCTAGAAGACTAAAACTTGTTTTACAATCATTAATTCATAAAGATCAAACTGGCTTCTTAGCTGGGCGATATATGGGAGAAAATACCAGATTGGTATATGATATTATGTTTTATGCTGAAAAATACAGTCTACCTGGACTGCTCCTTTTGATCGACTTTGAAAAATCTTTTGATTCACTTGCTTGGGACTTTATTTTTGAAGTACTTGACTTCTATAAATTTGGTCCAATTTTTAAAAGATGGATAAAAGTATTTTACACCAATATTGAATCATGTGTTATAGTAAATGGCCACCTCTCAGACTGGTTTTCTATACATCGAGGCTGTCGTCAGGGCGACCCACTCTCTCCATATATATTCATTCTGTGTTCAGAAATACTGGCTGTCTTGATAAGGAATAATATAAATATAAAAGGTTTAAGAATAGGTTCCAAAGAACATATACTTTTGCAATATGCAGATGACACTACATTAATACTAGATGGTTCAGAAAAATCTCTAAGACACGCTCTTAAAACTTTAACATTTTATGCAAGAGTCTCCGGCCTTAATATGAACTTAGATAAAACTAAGGTTATTTGGATAGGCTGTAGAAAAAGATGTAATGTGAAAATTTGCAGAGAATATGAACTATGTTGGAAACATGACTCCTTTACTCTTTTACGAATTAAATTCTCTGTAGACTGTAGTAAAATTGAAGATATAAAGAAACTCTTGAGTAGCTGGTCAAAAAAGATCCTCTCACCGATAGGTAAAATCACCGTAATAAAGAGTCTAGCCACTTCAAAAATAAATCATTTAATTTCATCAATACCTAACCCCCATCAAAGTGTAATAAGTGAACTAAAATCATTATATTTCAATTTTTGTGGGGTGGTAAAAAAGATAAATTCAAAGGTCAAGTTATATATCAAGATAAAAAGCGAGGTGGTTTAAGAATGATTGATATTGACTGCTTTTTTGAGTCTTTAAAAATCACCTGGATAAGACGTCTTTTGAAAAGTGAAAATAATTACTTCAGCATTGTCTAAGACATGAACCCATGGATAAAAGATTTTACATTTATATTTGGCATAGACTATATAAATAACAATTTAAAAACATTTGATAACCCTTTCTGGAAAGATGTATTTGAAAGTTATAAATATTATTTGCATATGGTGTTCCGTTATGGTACAACGAAGATTTAAAGGTCGGAGGCTCAACTATTTTTTTATACCATTGGTTCTCGAAATGCATTTTTTTCATCAATGACTTGCTTGATATAAGCGGTAAATTTGTATCATTTAAAGTCTTTAAAGAAACCTATGAGTTAAAAACAAATTTTCTAGAATATGAAGGTGTTGTAGCATCAATTAAAAGGATGCTATGTTCATACAAGTTTCTCAATTTTTCCTTGCAAAGGTACAAATCCTATAACCCCGTTCCATCTATCAAAGATTTTAAAAGATATTAAAGGTAGCAGATCAATTTATGAGTCAATTCTTATAAAAAATATAACCCCATCAGCGATAATAAAATGGAATGAAGAATTTAATAATAAACACCTAAATTGGAATAACATTTTTGCTGCAACATTTAAAATAAATCAGGATGTAAAACCCCAATGGTTCCAGTATAGGATAAACCATAATATATATGTATTTTGGGAGTTCTGCAAAATATGAAATGGTAGATACTTACTCAAGTTTGATTTTTTAAAATCTGAAAATCAAGTATGTACAAGAAATAAAAAAACTCAAATATGAAAATTTAAAATACATAGATAATAAATTCAACCAGTTGAGTCCAAAGTGCTGGAAAGTGTAAGACGTGAAAAAAAGAAAAACAACCAATCCCAGCTCCACGAGTTGTAAAACCAATCCCAGCTCCACGAGTTGTAAAGCCAATCCCAGCTCCACGAGTTGTAAAACAAATCCCAACCCCTCGTACTACAATTAAACCCCGTGAAGTTCCAAAGGAAACTCCAAAATAGGTTAATTCTCAAACATTAGAAAATTTACTCAAGAGACGACGTGCTAAAAAACAACGTAAACGAGAAAAGCAGAAATATGACAAATTACAAGAAAATGTTATAAATGAACAAAAGCAGAAATATGCTTAATTACAAGAAAATGTTATAAATGAACTTAAACAAGTTTTTCAAGATAGAAAATTAAAACTGGTTGACAAACCAATGTGTGGCTATTTCAAAGCATACGAGATATCAGCCGAGAAATACAAAGACCCTCAAAAACTATTTCGTGATAAAAAATCCATTATAACAAAACAAATAAGCAAAGAGCTGACAGAGACAAATGGATTAAAGTTTCAATTAAGTCTCACTGTAAATCTATTCAAAGATGATGGTGCTACCAAAAAATACACCACAGCAGTATTACACAGCGAACAAAATGCAATCTTAAACTCTGAAAAAATAAATGAGTTTTACGATGAATCATCTGCAAATATACAAGAGAGCCTTGAAAGATTTACAAACACAGCATCAAGATTGGAGATTGATCACTGTGTTAAGTTTTATTTGAATATTGCAAAGTATGAACCATTAAGAGGTTCTTCATATATTCCTCTACCTAAAGCATTAGCTGACAAGAAAGCAATAATCAATGTAAAAAATGAAGATAATAAGTGCTTGGAAGTGTCATTGGTGTCTGCTTTGTGGCCTGATAAAAATAATCCAAATAGGATATCTAGTTATAAAAAGCACATGGGTAAGTTGAATATGGATGGTATTGACTTTCCCACTCCAATTTCTCAAATTAGAGTGGGAAAACAAAACAACCTTGCTATCAACGTTTATGGATATATCATAACAGGAAAAAATAAAAAGCTAACTGTTTTTCCATATAAAATATCAGAACGACCAAAAGATATCGAGCGAATTAATCTGCTCTTAATATCTGAAGACATTGAGGTTGAAGAAGATTTAGAAAATGAAGATGATCCAAATAATGAAGAAGGAATCATAGATGACAACTATGACCCTGATGATTATCCCGACAAACCAACAAAAATAACAAAATATCACTATTGCTTGATTAAAAATCTGGATAGACTGCTCTATGAGCAAAACGAACATAAAGGTCGAACTTACTTCTGCGATCGTTGCCTTCACGGCTTTTCTGGAAAAGGACTACGTACCAAACACAAAGAAGACTGTGATGGTATCAACAAAAATTCTTGTAAAATACAAATGCCTAAAGAAGGTAAAATTCACACACAATTTAAAAATCCTCAAATTCAGATGCCTGTGCCTTATACAATATATGCTGATTTTGAAAGTATAATCAAACCGCAATCAATCAAATTTGGAAAGAAATCTGAAATTCAAAATGTACACGAAGCTTGCGGGTTTGGATACCAGGTTGTCAGATATGACGGCAAAGCTAAAGAACCTGTTATTTACAGAGGTGAAGATGCTGTTGAAGTGTTTTTAAATCGCCTGGGATGTGAGAAGAGCAAAATTAATAATATATTTGCTCACCCAAAACCATTAATAATGACGCAGCAAAATGAGGAAGATTACGAAAAAGCAACACAATGTTGGATATGCGAGAATGAAATAGGTAGGAAAGGCGGTAAAAACTGTAAAGTAAGAGACCACTGTCATTTTACAGGTGAATACAGAGGCGCAGCACATAAAAACTGTAACCTGTAACTGAAAATAAAACCAAATAAAACAATCATCCCTGTTGTATTTCACAACCTCAAAGGATATGATAGTCATTTGATTATGCAAAAAATACATAAAATGAAAGGTAATACAACATGCATCCCAAATAATGCTGAAAAATACATATCATTTAGTGTCAGCCAGCTTAGATTTTTAGACAGTTTCCAATTTATGGCTTCGTCTCTGGAAAAATTGGTTAAAGCAACAGACAAATCTGATTTCAAAATTACCAAATATCAGTTTGGAAAACAAACAGATTTACTTTTACGAAAAGGTGTTTATCCATACGAATATATGGACAGTATGGAAAGATTTAAGGAAACGCAAATACCACCTATAGAAAAGTTTCACAGTAGTCTCTCAGATGAAAGTATAAGTCCCGAAGATTACGAATACGCTCAAAAAATATGGAAAGAGTTTAACTGTAAAACTCTTGGAGACTATCATGATTTATATATAAAAACTGATGTAACTCTGTTAGCAGATGTGTTTCAAACTTTCAGAAAAACATGCATGAATGCATATAAACTCGATCCCTTGCATTACTACACAGCACCTGGATTATCTTGGGATGCTTTACTCAAACATTCAAAAATAGAATTAGAACTTTTGACAGACATTGACGTGCACTTGTTTGTAGAAAAAGGAATGCGAGGTGGCATAAGTATGGTATCAAAAAGATATGCCAAAGCAAACAATCCACATGTAGCTGATTATAACACTAGAGAGGAAAACAAATTGTTAATGTATTTTGATGCAAATAACTTATATGGGTGGGCAATGAGTCAGCCACTTCCATATTCTGGCTTTGTTTGGAAAGCCAAAAACAAGAAAGGAACATATTCTAAACCAAAACCTGGCAAAGGACAAATACTTGAAGTTGATTTGGAATATCCTAAAGAACTTCATGAAGCTCACAATGACTATCCACTTGCACCGGAAAGATTAGCAGTGAAAAAAGAATGGTTGTCTGAATACCAGACAGATCTGTTAAAAAATAACAGCATGATAAATACAGAACAACTAGTCCCAAATCTTATGGAAAAAAGAAAAATATGTGATACACCACAAAAACCTGCAACTGTATTTATCCTTAGGCATGAAACTAAAGAAAGTACACAGAGTATTAGAATTTAATGAAAAAACATGGATGGCATCATACATAAATCTAAACACAGAACTTAGGAAAAAAGCTAAATCACAATTTGAAAAAGATTTTTACAAACTTATGAACAACTCTGTGTTTGGCAAGACAATGGAAAATCTACGCAAGCGGACTGATATAAAACTAGTCAGAACTGACGGCTCCGAAAATGAAAAAATAAGAAAAATACTAGCCAAAGCCAACTTTAACAGGCGTATAAAGTTTTCAGATGAATTGTCAGCAATACATAAAAAAATAAAAAAAAATAACATTAAACAAACCAATCTATGTTGGGATGTCAGTATTAGATTTATCAAAGTTTATGATGTATGATTGGTATTATAATACCCTGAAAAAAAGGTACGGAGATGACTGTACTTTATTATACACAGACACTGACAGCTTGCTGGTAGAAATCAAAACAGAAGATGCATACAAACCGAACCGCTAAATGCCAATGCATTTGTTAATGCGCCACCTATCATCATTGCTACTGCACTTGCCGTTTTTTTATATATTTTTTTTTAAAATTATTTCATAATATCCGCAGGAATAATACCTTGCTTAATCAGCATATCCTTTGTAGCCATTGCTAACATTATATCCACAGACAGCATCCCAACATCTGTCATTTTAAAATCTACTTTAGGGGCTGGTTTTTTTAGTAGTTTTCTGCCAATCTCAGAATATCCAACAGTTAAAAGTGTTTCCACTCCAGCGTGATACATCATATTTACAATTTGTTTTCCGTCAATACTTGTTGCCATTTTTTTATATTATTTTTTATATTATTTTTTTAGATAAATTATTAAAAACAATCAAACGGGTCTTTTGGTGCAACATGAACAGCCACAGGTTGCACAGGTTGCGTAGCAGATTTCTTGTTATAAATATACAAACCCAACCCAGCAATGCCTACTAATAAAACCAGACACGGTGGAATATAATTTTTGTATACGTTTATTTTGATTTCTGGTTCCTCTTCATCTTTTGTTATTTTTGTTATTTCATTTTGCTTTGCAGCATCTTGCTTTGCATCTTGCTCTACCAAACGCTTTGCCTTTCTTGCCGCTGCTCCTTTTTTCCCAGCTTCTATTCTTTTTGGATTTTTTACTTTTTGTACAGGTATAACTTCACTCTCTTGGTTCTCCATCATTTATATTATCTATATTTTTATTTTTATTAAAATCAATATGTCTAACAGTTGTCAGTATTGCTGTAAATGGTGCTAAGCCGTTCGATACCTGTAATACAACTCACAACAAGCACTTGTCAAAGCATGATTAATAAATGGGTCTTCCTCCAAATCTTCTATCAGTTTTGGTGGTTTGGTTACATTAACATATTTTGATACTCCCATCACATACAAGTTAATAAAAGAATTGCCTAAAGTCTTGGTCATACTTGCCCCAAGCCTTGCTTCATATCTGCAGTAAAGTTTGTTAATTTCATCCGGGGGCATGCTATCTATATTTGTGAGTTGTATGTCTTTACCCATATATTGACGACTACCGCCGCCAGCCACTATGGCTGATAATCTTTCTTTTTTTGTTTCTTAATGCTTTGATTCATCACGTTCCGTAAAACCTTCCGATATATCTTGTAATAGTTCTTCCGCATTTATTTTTATATTAATAATTTTATTTTTTATCTTGAAATAAACATAAAACACAAAACAACCAGCTGCGATATTCATGCATCTTGTAATTGTTAGTATTGTTAATAGCATTGCTATTAACATTGCTACTTTGCTATGAGCAATGCTATAAGCATTACTAATTTACTATGAGCAATGCTATTAACATTGCTACTTTGCTGTTAGTATAACTATTAGCAACAGTTGTAAAAAAAGGTTATACCTGCGGATATTATGAAATAAATATATTTTGTGATAATAAAAAAATATTATATAAAAAAAATGGATTTGAAAATGAGAACAATAACAGACGATAAGATTAGTGATTATGACAAAAATGAAATAGCACAGGAAATTATGACAAAGGATGATGTAAAATGTTGTATATATGTTTCAGAAAGTACGCAAAAGGTGCACAGGAAACGCCTGTAATTTCAGTAACAAAGGATGGCCTAGAATATTTTATATGTGAGCCAAGGTATGTTTTACAAGCCCCAATACAACGTAAAAAGAAAAACATGGATAGTGCTGTTGTACCGGTATTGGTTGGTGCATTGAGTGCATTGGTTGCATTGGCACTCTAGTTCGGAAAAAAATATTCAACCCAATAACCAGTTGGTTGGTCAGTCCTCAAAATTAACTTGGAATATGTAGTCTTTGCTAAAGCTTTTTTTATTCTGGTTCTCTCTTCCAGAGTCGAAATAACATCATTCTCTCTCAAACAATTTTCATAACTATCTCTGTCCTTGGTGTAAAACATACACAACCATTTTGCTTGCTCCCTTAAATCTTTTAATACAGAATTATATCTCTGTGAAATGACCCATACTGATTGTTTGGGGTGACGCCCAGAGAATGCCAACTCTAACAACATATATTTTTTCTTTGTTAATTCTTTTGTGGCGGAGCAATCATCAATGATGTATAATGTGGGCTTGCCAGCACATTGTTTGAAAAATAAACGCAACAGTTCTTGTAGCATTTCTTTACCGTTGCTAACGGGATTGACAATTATTATTTTTTTATCTTTTGGGTTTTATAAGCCTCGTTCCACTCTATGGTTGGGCACAATATAATTATATGTTCAAAAACTCCAACATACTCTTGTTCAGGTATGTCAAGAACAAACTCTGTTTTGCCGCAGCCTGTCTGACCGCAGATAACTGCACTGTGGGGATATTTAGGATATTTAGTATCGTGATTCTTTGAATCTTCCATCTTCGAAATTGATTTGCGCATCTTGTATTATATTTAGATAAATATTTAAAGGTTGATCTGCATCTGCTTTTTTATTTATTAGTATTGTTATGCCTTCACTACCGTTTTCTATTTTTCTTCCACTGCCGTATAATAAATTGTCATCACATGTTCTAAGGTCAAGCCACAAAGCATATGATTTTGTTAGATAGGTCTCAAGAGAAACATTGGTAAAGTTTAAGTCCCTCGCTACTATTTCTGTCTCTTTGTTTCTTTTTGATGTCAAGGCAAAATATTTGTTGATTTCATCCCAATGTTGATATGCCTTCATGCCCTGACTATACAACTGATTTGGTACTCCCTCTATTGTCATTTCAACCTTTTCAATCTTTGGGTTGTAAAAGGATTCCGTGTTTGTTCTTTCTGGGTCTTCAAACAGCATTAGAATACCTTTCATGCTCCGTGCTGGTACATTAATGTTGATATTCCAAAGGGTATCAGATTTGTTTGCTATTAGTTTTCTATGTCGCAAGATACGATCATACATAAATACTATATTACCATTGATTTGCTGTCTTATTTGTCTGGATAATTCAACATCACTAACCATATCAAATTCCAAGCAGATATTTTTTATTACATAAGATGCATCAGCATCACTGCTTTTGATAACTTTGTTATAATCGTTAAACGTTAATTCATATTCTAACCTATTCACCAAGCCCCGCTTGATAAAATGGCATATGACTTTCTAACATTTCGAAGTCCAGTGGAATACAAAAATCTATTTCCATAAGCTGCTGCTATAGCTTCATCTTCGGTGTCTGAGGAAGCATCTCCCGCACCAACTCTATGTTTTAACATGTTTGCTTTACCAATACCTTGGTAAGCTATGTTTACTCGTTCAGTAGGGCTTTTCCATAAAATCTACATAACAATGATACATATCACTGTCATCTATATGACATGACTTCG
The DNA here is from genome assembly GCA_037043455.1 of Cyrtodaria siliqua. Classification (NCBI taxonomy): domain Eukaryota; kingdom Metazoa; phylum Mollusca; class Bivalvia; order Adapedonta; family Hiatellidae; genus Cyrtodaria; species Cyrtodaria siliqua. Next base: position 18,780 of record JAWPHD010002661.1, on the reverse strand, counting down.
TTGCCACTTATTCTTATTGTCATTTTTTTACAATTGTTCTACCCAGATTCTGTTATAGAGTAGCGTTGGCGTCTGTTCTGCTTTTAAGTTCTATTTCAAAGGCAAGACGAGCAGTACGTGGAACTATTACATCATTAGTACTTAGATTTGGAAATCTCACAAGCAGTTGCTGGTTTTGGTCTATTGTTGATGGATTATTAGTTATTACTACACTTGTGCGGATGCCCTTGGCACCATGAGGTTCTCTTAGTTTTCTATGAGGGTTGAGTTTGTTTCCGTAAGCTGACATTGTTTTTATTTTTTAAATATATTTTTAAAAATCAAATAAAATAAACAATGCTGAAGGAGGATTTGAATATGAAAATCTTGCGTACGATCCAGATGATTATAATGATGATGATTTTCCAATGGTGCTTGATGAGCCTGTTCGAAGAAGTCTTCTTAGATCAAAGCGACCATATTGCTGAACTCAGGGGAGAGCTAGCAAAATCCACACTTTGAAATATACAAGAAAAATCTTGTAAAATCCTTTTATAATGAAATATGAAAAACGATATAAAATGGCACCGGACGAAATGGATTATGACCAGTTTAAAGTATCAAATGATGGTAAAAACATTATACTGGATTGTTGATGATAAAAAAATAAGAATAACTGCCAAGCAAGGTTCTTTTACATTTCTTGCTCTTGGTTCTTTGGTAGGTGAATATAACAGGGTTATTGGCTCTGGGGGAACAAGGGCGGTAAGACAATTTTTGAATTTGCCGGAGTATGACAGTAAAACAAAATTATCACAAAAGCTCAGGCAAGCGTTGGAGAGCACAAGAAACGATTTACCAGATAATATGGATGCTATTTCATTACAAGATTTTTCACATATTATTGATAACACAGCACAGTCAATGGAAAGTGCTCTTTATGACTGGGATGTGGATGAGCGTCCTGATGTTGAAACACAAACAAATATAGACAAGCGTGAAATGGATGGAATAGTAAAAGCGATGACAACTGTCAAGGAAGAACTCATCAATAACTTGGCAAAAGTCACACAACTTGATAAAGACATAACAAGAGAAAAACAAAAGTTAGAACAAGCTAAGACTGACGATGATAAATTCCAGATAAAAAGAATTAGCGACCTCATCAAAGACCTTGAAGTTGAGAGAGGTGCAAGATGGATGTTATCAATGAAAACAGAGAAGCTTTTCGTAACCAAGTAAGCAGGATAAAAGAGACAATAAACAAAATGTTAAACGAGGATACAAATGTTAAACGAGAGGATCAAAACCTTGTTTAGGAGCAAGGTATTACTATTGTTGGTATTTTGACTGCGTTTGGTATGATTATTGGGGTATTAGTTGAGGCTCATTATTCCTACAACGGGAGGAGGGACTGCACCTGTTTCCAACTCCAAAGCCTGATCCATCAAGTGTAAAAGACTGGATAAAAAAAAACACTAAGTAATCTTGGTAAACTTCTTGCTAATTTAGCTGGTAAAGCTGCTGCAGCACTTCCAGGAGTTATTAGTGCAAAAGTATCATGGCTTTTATCTGCAACAGGTAATGTTATTATTTGGCTTGGTAACAATCTATGGGCTTTGCTTGTGTTTGTTTCCGGGTTGTTGTATGTGGCAGCCAAAGAGTGGTTTAGTAAATCTTGTAAATAAGTAATTCAGCAAGACTTATTACTATAGTACCAACAATTATAGTTGTTTTGTTATCTTCGTGTTCAATCGCTTTTTTTTGTATTTCTGGTGGGTTATGTTCCACAGTTTTATGTATTGATTTATCAAAGTCAGAATGTTCCGGTAAAAATGTCTTTGTTGTGGTGCCTTGAAAAGGTTGAATATTTTTTGGTGGCACTGGTTTTATATTTACATCATTATTCAATCCTAATGCTTGTGCATCGGTTGCTATTACAATTTCATTATTGTAGTCTTGTATTATTCCAATTCTTAATTCCATGTCACTCGGAGACATGTACAATCCACTGCCATAGACAAAATGTACTTTACTTCTTGCATATTTTAGGGTGTTTTCATATCTTGAAATTTGACTGGGCAAGTCGATGGGGCTATTTATTGCGTCCTCTACATTTGCTAGAAATTGTTTTTGGGCATCAAATGCCGTTCCAGTTCCAAGTATATCTGTTCTTGTTTGTGATTGTGAGCCGACAATTGCCCAGCAGTATGTTCTTATGCTGTCATTGATTCTTTCTACTCCAGCTCTTGTAAATCCCACAGAACTATCTAGTATAAAAGTAGACCAACTATTGTCAGCCTCAGATCATTGTGCAATGTAATCAATGTGGTATGTTTTATCACTCTCATAGACTGTAAAACTCATCGTTTTGTTGTCATATACAGAATTTATCAAAGCATGATAACCAATATTTGTCCAGTAGTTATAAATTGTTCCTAGACTATCATTATAGCTTTGTTTCTGTCTCCAGTCCGAATTTAAGTCAACATTAAACTCCTTGCATATTCTTTCGTATGCGTTTCGGTTATATGTGTTATTAAACGCATTCCAATTTGAGTCTTGCGGCATTGCTACACTCATTTCAAATAATATTCTCCTAACTTGGTAATAGACATGAAATCGAAATAACGAACCAACAAGGGCATCAGCTTTTAGATGATTGTTAAAATCAATGCCACATCCAGTTGTCGCGCACCAAATAACAAAATTCAACTGATTCTGCCAAAATAACATCCAATCTGTTTCCCAGCTTTGGACTATAGCATCTGATTTAACGTATGGGAGTTTGTATTTTTCAAAGACATTTGGAAATGATGCTTTAAAGCCTTTACCGTTGGATGTAATGACTATGTTTTGATTTATTATATCTATCACTTTCTTGCTGAAAGTACTTAAATTGTAGTGAGCATCTGAGCTATATTTAAATTCTTTAGAAATCATTTTTATTTTGTATTTTTATATATATTAAAAAAAATGTTTCATACAATTTCGAACACATACGGTTCTATTAGCTAACAACAGTATATCGATAATAGAAATGGAGATAAGCGCGTTGGATTAAAAAGTTTTACATACACTATCGGTTGGTATAATATTATTCATGAAGTCATAAAGACAAAAAAAAACAGATAAGGTGCATCGTATACCAGACGGACCCTTTAACTTTTACGAGTTGAAAATATTACCCTGGACATATTGTCCAAGTTGCTACAGCATTTTTAGATACGCCAACAGAGACATGATTATCAAGCGGTCTTTCAAAAATGCTGGGATTTTAGGACAGGAAATGGTTAAAAGGTGCTAATATTGGAAATCACCCAATTGATTTAGCTCCTTATAAACAGCTATATTTTCATCTGAAACAAGTTAATACGAGCAGTAATTATTTCAATGGTGCACCAAGCACTATTATAGGGGTTGTACCTGTAGTAAATAAGCAGTATGGAGATAGTGTATATACACATTTTTATCCTCAATATCACTGTCTTACGAATGGTGCAATTTCTGAATTGAAAATAGAAGTCAGAGATGAGTATGGCAACAAAATAGATGATCACGGTTTGCCTATGAGTTGTGTTTTAAAAATTATTTAAAAAAACATATTTTTATAAAAAAAGAATGAGTATATTTGGACCAACAAGACCTAAAAAAACAGAAGACTTAGAGGCTTTGATAAATAATGTTCAATATTTATATAGGCGAGTTGTGCCTTTTGTTAAGCTTGTATTATGTTATACGCTGACGATATTGTTCTTCTGGCTGAAACTGAAACTGATTTACAGCTGATGCTTAACTTGTTATCCGAGTGGTGTAACACAAATTTTATGTCAATAAATCAATTAAAAACAAACGTTATTCACTTCAGACCTAGAAGTGTTCAAAAGACAGTTTTTAATTTTAAATGTGGTGAATTTGATATCCATGTTAAGGACAAATATATTTATCTTGGTCTGATTCTAGACGAATTTCTAGACTTTAACGTCACAGCTTCATTTGTTTCTAAGTCAGCCAGTAGAGCACTAGGCTTATTAATTGCTAAATATAAGACACTAGGAGGTATGCCATATAATGTTTATACAAAGTTGTTTGATTCAATGGTATGGTCCATTGTAGCTTACGGTGCAGCCATTTGGGGTACTAGATCCTTTTCATGCATAGATGCCCTACAGCATAGAGCAATGCGAGCATTTCTTGGCACGACACGTAATGCACCGTCAGCTGCTTTGGCTGGTGATATGGCATGGAAGCCAGTCTTTGCTAGACAATTAACCACTGTGTCCACTTATTGGATTCGACTGAATTACATGCCGATAACACGATTTAATAAACAAGTTTTTACTTATTGTTATAATTTAAACAGTTCTAGATGTAAAAATTGGCCATATCGAGTTAAGACTAATTTCTCTAATATTGATTGTAATGTTATAACTAATATGGATACTGTTTTAGTAAAACGAACTATGCTTGGCAATGTTAACAGGGCGTTTATTGATAAGTATAAATATGATTGGTTCAATATTGTTAACCTTGAACATAGTAGAAATAGTACAGGTGGAAACAAGTTACGTACTTACAAATTATTTAAAAGTGTTTTTAAAACCGAAGAATATTGTACAATGATTCTACCACGCAACCATAGATCTGCTTTATCTAGATTTCGGTGTGGTGTTGCGCCCATTCGTTTAGAAACTGGTCGTTATGAAAAGCTTCCAGTTTGTGAAAGAGTGTGTCCGTTTTGTAATGATACTGTAGAAAATGAGATTCACGTTATACTTTTATGTCCATTATATGATGATATACGATTACAAATGATTGATTATGCATTCTTACTCGATTCAAATTTCAATGACTATACAGACGAACAGAAGATAGTTTTTCTATTTAATAATGTAAATCTGATTAGAATATGTGCCAAAACCTGCTTCAAAATATTGCAAAGAAGATCAAGTTATCTTTATCGGTAGGCTTGATTTAGATTTAATTTGTTTGAAGTGTAAATATATATTTCTATGTGAACAATGTGTTAATATTGTATATGTATGTTGATATCTTATGTTAATTAAATATAATGTAATTGTTTTATTTATATTTGAGCAATGATTGTTAATCAGGTCATAGCAAATCTGATTTGAGATGATAATTGATTTTTTAAAATGTTTTTTTTAATAAGCACTTCTAATGCCATCATGGTGCAGTTTTCATAAATTCAGTGTTTTAATATAAAGTTTATTTTAATACTTTTTTTAGAGCATTTTGTAATTATACTTATAAGTACACTCTGCTCAGGATTAACGATTATAGCTCAATTCTTATCATTGTAAAAATAAATTAAATGAATATGGTAATGTGGTAAATTGCTGTGAAAAAAAAAATAAAAATAAAAAAAAAAAAAAATTGTGTGATAATTGTATGACATATAGTATTAATATTGTAAAATATAGTATATTTTTAGAAGATATCATATATATCTTTTAGTCTCTTATAACTCTTACAAGAGTGACATGGTGTATAATATTATGTGTTGTTGTTTTATGCTATTGTAGACTGTATATACTATGATGAGACTTAAATAAAATAAATAAAAAATTAACCAGTTTAATCATTTGAAAAATAGAGTTGATAATCTTAAATATGGGATTATACGATATTTGCGGAGGCTAAGGGTCCAAATGCAATGAATAGAATACTCTCATTTGGTAATGGTGGAGCAGAAACAAATGTGGGGCATGTAATGACACGGCGTGGACGGATTATGGGAATAGGTTTAGCAAGTGACCGATTAGTTGGTGACGTAACTGTAATAGTTTCTGTTAATGGTGTTGAACAACCAAATTATGGCATAACGCTTCACATCATCCCACGCAATCATGATAACTTTGATAGACCTTTATATATTGGTGCTGGTTCTGTTGTTAACTTTGTATGCAAGGTTGCTAACGCTACCGCTGTAAATACGGTGGCATCATTATTAATTGAATTAATTTAATTTTTTATTAATAAATAAAAAAATGAAGCAACCGACAGCACTAAGTTTATATCCGGAGTTGCCAGTGGAAGACGGACACAATTATAGATTACAAAAGATTTCAGAAATTGAAAAAAAGTTAATTACAGAACGAGATATACGTCAGTCACTTTATAAAAAATATAAACGTGGTATTAATATTACAGATGGAATTGACACTACCTTGATATCTGCAGGTGTTATTATGGCTGGGATTGGATTTGTTGTTCCAGTTTTGTTACCTTTGGAAATAGCAGCAATAGTATGTGGAGCTACAGGTGTTTGTATTAATTTTATCAGACGCAAGCTTAATGCAAAAGCTCAAAAACATCATGAAATAAAAAGCTTGGCAGAGTCTAAGTTGAATAGCATAAAGCAGTTAATATCAAAAGCGTTGAGTGATGCACAAATATCAGAACAAGAGTTGAATTTGATTTTAGATGAACTGGAGAGATACTATAATTTGAAACAGGATATCAAACAAAAGAAACTTGAAATTAGTGAAGTTCAAAAAAAGAACTAGTGGAGCAGGGAAGAAAGGAAGCAATGGCAACCTTACAAAAAAGTCTAAAAAGTGTGTGATAAATTGTTTTAGTAATGTGTATGAGTATGATCCACCACCTTTGTATTCAACCTAGAACCTTCTAAAATATAGTAATTTAAATATACAAATTTAAATGGACATACCTTTCATGAAAAATAATCCTAGTTTTATCCTTACTCTTTCAGGTCTCTATTTCCATAGGGTATGTCACCATGTCAAGAGTGATACCCGTAGTTTCACCGCCTTATATACCCGTCAGGGAGACCAAAAACTTCACCGATTGGTTGATATAAATAGACGCTTATCACATGAGCTTCACCGATTGGTTGATATAAATAGACACTTATCACATGAGCTTCACCGATTGGTTGATATAAATAGACGCTTATCACATGAGCTATAAATAAACATTACATCATAATACATCCGACAATAATCACGTAACCTTACTACTACACAAAGCTCAAAATCTAGAACATTCTTATTCTAAAATATAAATAGACGTTTATCATATAAGGCCTAACATGTCCCTAAAGACATTTTTGTCTAATAACCAAATGTAATTTTGATAACTATAAAAAAAAAAAAAAACTTAATGGTTAATTATATTTATCCTAAAGAACTTCAGCTTAACAAAGCTAATATATCTGATAATAACGCTTCTTTTCTTGATTTAGATCACTCGATTGAAAATGGTAAAATAATTAGCAAAATCTATGACAAGAGAGATGATTTTAATTTTGACATTGTTAATTATCCTCACTTGGATGGGGATGTTCCCCGAGCAACTTCTTATGGGGTATATGTGTCTCAACTTATTCGTTTTGCAAGAGCTTGTACTCGAGTTGAGGACTTCAATATTCGTAATCTTTGTATAACTAAAAAGATACTCAATCAGGGTTACCGTTACCATAAACTTCGTAAAACCTTTGCAAAATTTTATTATCGTAACCCTGATCTTCTTTCCAAATATAAAAGTAATTTAAGGACTCTTCTGCGACAAGGACTATCACAACCTGACTTCTATGGTGATGTGATTTATAAACTTCGTAAGATTCTAGGTCATGATCACTTTCATACTATCTTTGTTAAACTTGTTAAAAAGTTTATCAAAAGAGGTTATGACCCTATCATTTTGCAACGTACTGCATGCTTGGTGGTGGACCATTTTACAGTTCGCCACTATGCTTTACTCTTTAATTGTACGATGACCGGACAGGCTGGGGACCCTATGATGACGCCTTCCTAAAGCCCATTGGGACGGTGGCGTTTGATGTTTGTCCATGATCTTTCTTGTCGTGCCCTTAATGGTGTATTCTCTTACTGCTCTGGCTTCTGCCAAGTCATTGAGAACCTTCAATGTGGCTTTCTAGGCTATTGTTTTTTTGTATTATATTTACACGAGCATATTTGTGTTTTACTTATATTGCCTATTGATGCTGCCTTGTTGGTTAGAGATTAGATCATGGCGGGGATTTCTTTATTTACACTGTCCTGTTTTAATGGGATGACAGTAGGGTAAGTGTGAGGTTTGGTGCACCCTAGAACCGGTTTAAACCCCCAGTGGCCTACTTTGCCACTGACCGTTCCAAGGCGGTAGCCCTATTGTCAACCCTTTTTGTGTTTGTGATGTCGTTTGCATTTATTATTGCTTTTGCCTTCTTGTTTGTCTGTTTGCGTGTCTGTTTCTGTGTTTTGTGGTTTACTGTCCTCCTTGAATGCTACTTTCCCTGGCCGATCTTTTTATATTTCTTTTGCAATCTTCACTACCCCTATTTTAAAAAAGTTTTAATAAATCAAGTAAATCACCATAAAATGGTGATTTATTATCTATGTATTTTAAATTTTCATATTTGAGGGGTTTTATTTCTTGTACATACTTGTTTTTCAGATTTTAAAAAATCAAACTTGAGTAAGTATCTACCATTTCATATTTTGAAGAGGCGAGAAAAAATTTAACAGCAGAACCCCCAAAATACATATATATCCATAGGATTCTAGGTACCTATTATTTACTTAAAAAATGAACATTTCTCATTCTGATAAATGTACTGTTTGTAATAAAGCGGTAGTAACAATTAAACATCTATTTTATGACTGTGAGGTTTCAAAGTTATTTTGGTCAGACTTATCTACTTTAATTAACAGCACATGTACTAACATAGTGACTAACTGGTCAGACTCAGATATCATATTAGGGAATACTAAATTTGATAATATCCTTAATAAAATTCTAATATTAGGAAAATACCATATATTCTTTCAAAAACAAAATAATTCTGCACCATCTTGCCTCAGCTTTATTTACTATTTAAAATCAGTTTATAAAACTGAAAAACTCATTGCTTATACAAACTCAAAAGATACATACTTTAATAAAATATGGAACCGATATGAAAATATTGTCGCCGAACCATAACACTACTATTTGCTACTATAGCAATTGCTATAAATTGATATAAATATTATAAACTACATCAACTGTTTACCCTTCCGTATTCTATTTTATTTTTCCAAATGTCAAGTTACTCAGCTTTATAGATATGTGTCTTCTTTCGAGTATGAAACATGTCATCTTTTTCTGCCAAAAAACTTTTTCTAATTTTTTTCTTAACTTATGGAACAAATGTTTATGTAACAAGAGGTATGACAAGCATTTGCAGTTTTAAAACTAGTCATTCTTCGATTGCTTTATTTGATAAGTCGATGCTTGTTATTGCCCCTTGGTAATCTACATCATGATGTAAAGTCTAGCAAACAATTGTAATACAAGTAAAATATGTACATATCTCATGCCAATATGCTTTAAACCATGCATAAACCACTGACCGTTCCAAGGCGGTAGCCCTATTGTCAACCCTTTTTGTGTTTGTGATGTCGTTTGCATTTATTATTGCTTTTGCCTTCTTGTTTGTCTGTTTGCGTGTTTGTTTCTGTGTTTTGTGGTTTACTGTCCTCCTTGAATGCTACTTTCCCTGTCCGATCTTTTTATATTTCTTTTATATTATTCAATACATTTGTAAAAACTTTGTATTTATTACTTGGTCATGAACGGGAGATAAATTTGTAATGCAAGAACTACAAATAAGCTGAGTATTTAAATATTTAACTGGCATTCGTCCTGCAAATTTTATTTTATGAAGCTTGCTCAGACTCTGCCATTCTTCCCTCATTCTAAATCCGATGGAAAATATACTCATTACAGACAAAAGATGGTAATAGTTTTATTATGAACAAGACAATGTCTTACAAGTTATCTCCACTTACAAAAGATAAAAAATAACACATTGTCTTTAAACTAAATAGAATAACAATGAAAGGTAATTATATTTAAGATATGGTATACAACAATCAATTGATATTTTAACAATCACAATGTTTCTGTAAGTAAAGTTCTCAAACACAGATCACCCACTCATGACCTCAAGAATAGATAAAAAGAAAAAATCCCCAATTAATAACTTTTCTACACATTACATTTGATTTTTTTTCAATGTTATATTGTCTATAATTGTATGCATAATATATTGTAAGGTGCATATAGGGATGGTCCTCCCCGACCCTCGTGCACCTATGACGGGGAGAATAAACGGACCACCACTTTGGTGATCGAAATTAAAAAAAAAAACAATGTCAAAATTAAAATCATCTCTCTTGTCATAGATTGGAGAGATCTAAATCAAGAAAAGAAGCGTTATTATCATATATATTAGCTTTGTTAAGCTGAAGTTCTTTAGGATAAATATTATTAACCATAGTTGGAAAGGGATATCAATGTTCAATATGTCATCCAGATACCGAGAGATGTCATTAAAGGCTTTAATAACATCTGCCTGGGTATCTAGTGAATGACTCAACATGAAATCTCTTTCATAGCAAAATAAAAACAAATATGCGACAGGTGGTGCACAGTTCGTACCCATATGGATACCAACAATTTGTCTATAAAAGGTGGTTTCATACCTGACGAAAATAGTATCTAATAGGAAGATGAGTTCTTCACAAACTTCATAGCAAGTCCACATAGTATAATTGTCTAAAGTAAATTGCCGTTAGTAAATTAATACATGCCAAAACTGTAGTATTTTCTCTAGCAATTTTTTATGAATAAGAGAAATTAGCTTGTCTTTAATAAGGTGTTGTGGTAAGGTTGTATATAGTGTGGAGAAGTCACAAGTGTTTATTGATGAAACTTGACCTTTATTAAAAATGTTATCAAGAACGTCTCCTGGAAATTTTATAGACCAAAATAAGTTAATCCCAGAGTTTTCATAAGTTTTATCACAGTATAGTTTAACGTGATCTTTAACGGCAGTAAGAAAATAAGTTAAAAGTTTGGAGATGTTTGTTGTGATGCAGGCACTATAATTCGAAATAAAGCGAGTCGTATACATTTACGGACGGCTTGTAACGTTTACGGACGTCTTCAACAGATAGCGACGTTGTAACAAATGGGGTTCCTACACCCCTATCCCAGAGTCCTATGGTGATCCTGAAGCAAATTATACTGATATTCCCAAAATCAATACATTTTATTGTGAAGAAAAACAGATATTTGACCCAATTTACCTCTTTCCGCCTACCATAACCGCCACCCTAACCACCACACCCACCCATCCCGCAGTAAATACACGGTAATCCTTTCATCAAAAAGTTATGTGCAAGAATATAGAAACATGACAGTGTAATTGATTTTTAGTGTATTTGACCTTTTGACAACCCCGAAGGGATACGGGGTGCGGAGCCATCATCCAATGTTTCATAACAAGGATAAACAGAAGGCAAGTAGGCGACACCACAAACAGAAGGGGTTTTGACAACAGGAGTACCGCATTGGAACGGTCAGTGAAAAACTGCCGGTGTGGAGGTTTAAGGACTATTGGTCAGCTAGAAAATCCAAAATGGATGCGGTATGGTTGAGACATCGCCACATGTGTAAGAATTGACCAAAACAACACAGAAATATGTGTGCAAAAATAATTAAATCGGTTTTCGAGTAGGGGATATGTGGGTATGGAAAGGCAGGGCGGTGGGGTCTGGGTGTTTGTGTGTGTGAGTGAGGGGGTGGGGGCGGGGTGGGGGCAACGTAGCTATATGTGTAAGAATTGACCAAAACAACACCGAAATATGTAAAAAAAACAAAAAACTATCGAGTGGAGTGGCGGGAGGCAGGGGAGGAGTGGTGTGGCGGTTGGAGCAACATATCTACATGTGTAAGTATTGACCAAAACAATACAGAAATATGTAAAAAATAAAAATAAAATAAAAATGCAGTTTCGAGTAGGGGTGAATGTGGAGTTGCGAGGGGTTGGGGGTAGGGGTGGGGATGGGGGTGGTTATGGGTAATGCAACATAGTGATATGTGTAACAATTGGGGGAAGTTTAATGCTATAAGAAATCCAAAATCAAAATTATAGATATATACAACAGATAACTCCCAAACCTAGATCTGCCTTTATCGCACATTTTATGGGCCATCACAATTTGGCTTCCATGGGAGCCCAGAATTTGCAGAAGACAAAATTACTTAGGCAACCCCTTACAACCCTTTATAAGGAAAACAATTCCCAAATTTAGTTGAGCTAGTTGAGCTAGGACAAGAAATGTAGGAGATATAGACATGTAACCAGAGCTTACGCGCAAAATTTGATGTGAAATAGACACATTTTAAGAATTTTGGTTCCATGGGAGCAGATGGGTTAAAGGAACCAAAATTGCTTATACAGTGGTTAAGATAATGCTATAAGGAAGCCCATGGCCAAATGAGGTTGTGCTAGTATAAGAAATGTAAGAGACATAGACTTAATACAACGTACACGCAAACCTTGATGTGGGACGCCGACGTCAACGCCAACGCCGACGCCGACGCCGGGGTGATTACATAAGCTTTCATATTCGAATAGTCAAGCTAAAAATGGCAATGAACGGTGTCCTCAAACTATTAAACAACATTAGAGTCCGCGAGGCAACAGGCCCCGATGGGTTCATGCAATTTAAATTCTGTTAATTTCAACTGATGCAATATATAACCAGTAGCCTCAACGACTGCGAGCACGTAGACGCGGTTTTATCACAACTATATTGTGATAAAACTTATGAAAACTCTTGGATTAATTTATTTTGGTCTATAAAAAATTCAGGAGACGTTCTTGATAAAATTTTCAATAAATGTCAAGTTTCATCAATAAGTACTTATGACTTCTCTACACTATATACAACTTTACCACATCATCTTATTAAAGACAAGCTAATTTCTCTTATTCAAAAAACATTCGCTAGAGAAAATACTACATTTTTGGCATGTAATAATATTAAAGCGTTTTTCACTAACGGCAGTTTAGACAATTATGCTATGTGGACTTGCTATGAAGTTTGTGAAGCACTCATCTTCCTATTAGATAATATTTTCGTCAGGTACGGTACCACCGTTTATAGACAAATTGTTGGTATCCCTATGGGTACGAACTGTGCACCACTTGTCGCAGATTTTTTTTATTTTGCTATGAAAGGGATTTCATGTTGAGTCTTTCACCAGATACCCAGGCAGATGTTATTGAAGCTTTTAATGACACCTCTCGGTATCTGGATGACATACTGAACATTGACAACCCTTTCTTTCCAACTATGGTTCATAATTTTTATCCTAAAGAACTTCGGCTTAATAAAGAAAATATATCTGATAATAACGCTTCTTTTCTTGATTTAGATCTCTCGATTGAAAATGGTAAAATAATTAGCAAAATCTATGACAAGAGAGATGATTTTAATTTTGACATTGTTAATTATCCCCACTTAGATGGGGATGTTCCCCGAGCAACTTCTTATGGGGTTTCTCTGTCTCAACTTATTCGTTTTTCTAGAGCTTGTACTGGAGTTGAAGACTTTAATATTCGTAATCTTTGTATAACTAAAAAGTTACTCAATCAGGGTTACCGTTACCATAAACTTCGTAAAACATTTGCAAAATTTTATTATCGTAACCTTGATCTTTCCAAATATAAATGTAATTTAAGGACTCTTCTGCGACAAGGACTATCACAACCTGACTATTATGGTGATGTGATTTATAAACTTCGTAAGATTCTTGGTCATGATCACTTTCATACTATCTTTGTTAAACTTGTTAAAAAGTTTATCAAAAGAGGTTATGACCCTATCATTTTGCAACGTACTGCTTGCTTGGAGGTGGACCCTTTTACAGTTCGCCACTATGCTTTCCTCTTTAATTGTACGATGACCGGACAGGCTGTGGACTCTATGAGGTTTGGTGCACCCTAGAACCTACTTTGCCACTGACCGTTCCAAGGCGGTAGCCCTATTGTCAACCCTTTTGTGTTTGTGATGTTGTTTGCATTTTTATTACTTTTGCCTTTTCGTTTGTCTGTTTGCGTGTTTGTTTTTGTGTTTTGTGGTTGACTGTCGTCCTTGAATGCTGCTTTCCCTGTCCGATATTTTCACCCTTCTGTGTTTAGTTTTGAGCAAAGTCTTCGACAAGGTGCCCCATCAAAGACTGCTTGTAAAGCTACAGTTCTACGGCGTGATTGGTAAGCAACTCGAGTGGGTTACAGATTTCCTAATCGACCATACACAGGCAGTGGTACAAGAAGGTAAACACTCATCCACCTCAACCGTGACATCAGGCGTCCTCTATTATTCTTGATATACACTAATGACACGCAAGAAAATGTTACGTATAAATCTCGCGTCTTTGCCGACGATGGCCTTGTTTACAGGAAGATAAGAACAACAGTAGACAATAAAATCTCCACAAGAGGCCCTTAAGCGACTATAGCAAATGGCGACTATAGCAAATTGCATTTAAACCAGACAAATGCAAAGTAATACGTATAACCAACAAATGTAAACAGATACTAGCAACATATAGTAACCAGAGGCCAGTGTACGACATTTATGGTTCCACACTCAAATATTAATGTTCATCAAGACTCGTCCTTTCCGAGCAACATCGGATGTGCCCAACCAACTCAGGTTGTCCACCTTAGTGGTATTCCATATACGTTTATATACAACTATTAATTGCACCAGCCACTGTCTTCGACGTACAGAATCACCACAAGTTTGAGTATACTCAGGTAACAGTTAAGATGTCAATGTATTTTGACTACTTGTGTATTTACTCTTTGTTTATATTTATGTATCATTTTAATATGATATGTGAAAACTTAAAGAATAACTAACATACTTACGTGGTATAACCAGGTTTACAAAGAACTTCATGAGGCGAGTCCCACATTTCAACACCTTTAGTCAATGTAATGGCTTTCCGTCTGTCGAACTCAGGTGCGAATTCCGTTCTGATACAGGTAATACAATTAGACATTATCTTCATGTCAGTATATGTCAATTTGTAAGTGAGTGAGTGAGTGAGAGAGTGAGTGAGTAAGTGAGTGAGTGAGTGAGTGGGTGAGTGAGTGAATGAGTGAGTGAGTGAATGAGTGAGTGAGTGAGTGAGGAAGTGAGTGAATGAGTGAGTGAATGAGTGAGTGAGTGAGTGAGTGAGTGAGTGAGTGAGTGAGTGAGTGAGTGAGTGAGTGAGTGAGTGAGTGAGTGAGTGAGTGAGTGAGTGAGTGAGTGAGTGAGTGAGTGAGTGAGTGAGTGAGTGAGTGAGTGAGTGAGTGAGTGAGTGAGTGAGTGAGTGAGTGAGTGAGTGAGTGAGTGAGTGAGTGAGTGAGTGAGTGAGTGAGTGAGTGAGTGAGTGAGTGAGTGAGTGAGTGAGTGAGTGAGTGAGTGAGTGAGTGAGTGAGTGAGCGAGCGAGCGAGTGAGATAGTGAGTGAATGAGTGAGCGATTAAGTTGAGTTAGTGAGCGAGCAAATAAGCTAAGTGGGTGAGTGAGTGGGACTGTAAGTCACTTTTAAATAATGCAAGCAACAATTATCGAATTTAAACATAATAGTCAATGTAGTATGATTGCTGAATTTACTTTAATTCAGAATCCCGAAGGTGTCGGAGCTATACCATGCTTTAACTTCCAATAAACTGAAGTAAGAGAACGGTAGTAATTCTGACAGGGTCCACAAGTAATACTATATTTAATAGAGAGTGTCTGGTCTCAGCGAGTTTGTTCATTTAAACACCGAGACGCGCTACCTATCCATCGAGGGTTTTAAATAACCAACGTGCCGAGACAGACTCTATCTGTTTTGTAGTATGGTGAACTTCCATGTATTGGATCTTAGAGCATGGTATACATTCACCCCCTTAGACTAAAGACTAAGTTATTCTTAATTAAACAATTTACTGCTTTTCATTCATAAAAGGAAACGTCATTAACCATACTACATAACAGGAAGAGTCTGTCTCAGCGCTGATGTCCGAGACCAGACTATATTTATACTGAAAGGAAAAAGAAACGCATAATCAAAAAAATGCCTATATATATATATATATATAGATATATCTCAATGTGTTTTGTACAAAAAGTACTACAACTAATTACAGAAAGCACAACTTTGTCATGTAGTAGACCTTTCAATCAAAGTATAATTTGTTACACGAAATTCATACATGTTACATTTTCAATTGAAAAAGTCAAGTCATTTCAGTATTGTCTTTAATGTTATGAGACTGCTTGATCCAACTGCGCATTCTGTCGATAATAAACACTTTAAAGTGGTACCCATTGGTGTGTTCGGTGCTGTTTACACCTTTTTTCCGAAAGGACAGGTTTAATTTCGCCCTGTATCATTCGATTAGCAGAAGCATATTTAACATACAAATATAGCGGAAATACCCATTATGCTTTTCTTTTTCCTTTCAGTATATTACTTAGAAAACTTCTTAACGCAATAATGTCATTTCACAAAATGACACAGATATTACCCCAATGACATAGGTTACCCAAATGAGATAGCGTTTACCCAAATGACACAGATATTTATGGTCTTACCATTAGTGTTTTGATTGACTCCATGTGTGTTGCAACTATAAAGGTAACACGGACATAAAGTTAACAATGGATCATAAAGGTAACAACTTTCCGTCATAAAAGGAACAGTGGGTCATAAAGGTAACAATGCCACTGGTCATAAAGGTAACAACTTCGGCCATAAAGTTAACACCATATTTTGGGGGTCATAAAGGTAACACCATCTGGACATAAAGGTAACAACAGAGATTCGAATCATATAAGATATATATATTGTATATATAACGGCTGGACAGATAAACGCATGTTGCCATTCGATATGTATTGAGATAAGACATTTTCACACTTTCAATTTTGCGAAGAGTCGATAAAGAAAAAAATCTGATACAAAACATAAAAAGGAAAAAGTTCAAAGAAATAATGCAGAGAAAACATTAAAACAGAAATGTTTCGCATATTTTGCGGTTGGGGTGCACTTCTGGTGGTGACGAGTACATTTTTAAAGGAACAAGTTGTTATCCGGTGTGGAACATCCGGTGTATGTTTATTGGCTACTGGCTGTGTAGGTGGTGTGTGGTTGTGTCGGCATATGCGGTGCGGAGCTTGTGCGCGTTGTCTGGTGGAGGCGCCTTGAGGTTTGTCTTTGTTATACGGTGTTACCGAATTAGATTAAATGTGTTATTCTTAGCACAATAAAATGTGCGTATAGATTCCCCACCCCACCTCAACCCACCTCAACCCTCTCACCACTTCTTTTCTTTTTTTTTTTTTCTTTTTTTACATATTTCTGTTTTACATTGTTTTATATCAGTTCTCCCTTTCTCATCAACCCCCATCCACCATCCCTAGCCGACCCAATCCCACCCACACTACCATTTTTTAATACAGATTTTTGTTGTACAAATGTTTTCTGTATTATTTGTTTTTCTATCAGTTCTACCAAACCCGCTCCATCTCCCCTTCAACCCGACACGCACCTATCTCTTTTTAGCTCGACTATTCGAAGAATAAGACCCGCATCAAGGGGTTTGCGTGTAAGCTGTGTTTACAAGTCTATATCTCTTACATTTCTTATGCTAGCACAACCAAATTCGGCCATTGACTTCCTTATAGCATCAACTTAAACCGGTTCTAGGATGCACCAAACCTCACACTTACCCTACTGTCATCCCATTAAAACAGGACACTGTAAATAAAGAAATCCAGATCTAGGTTTGCATGTAAGCATGTATATATCTATAATTTTGGTTTGGGATTTCTTATCATTATGCATCTTATTCATACTTCACCCATATTGGGGCATGGGCTCCCTCCTCCACACCACGCCTCCAATCCCTCCCCCATCCACAACCTTTTTATATATATTTTTGTTTACATATTTCTGTGTTGTTTTAGTCAATTCTTACACATAACTTCTTACACATATATGTTGCCCCTCCCCACCACCGCCGCCTCTACTCCCCACTCGAAACACAATTATTTTTTTTTACCTATTTCTGTGTTTTTTTTGTCAATTCTTACACATGTTGCCGTACCCCTCTCCCCTCGTTTCGAAACTGAAATATTTTTATTATATTTTTTTTTACATATTTTGTGTTGTTTTGGTGAATTTTTACATAGCTTCTTAAACATATCTGATGCCCCTTCCCCCACACCCGCCCCATCCAACCCCACCGCACCCCGTCCCACTTTTTTTGTTTGTTTATTTTTACATATTTCTGTTTTGGTAATTTTTTACATATATACACCTATGTTGCCCCCACCCCCACAACCCCATCGAAACTCATTTGTTTTACATATTTCTGTGTTGTTTTGGTCATTTCTTACACATATAGCTATGTTCCCCTCCCCACTATCCACTCAAAACCCAATTTTTTGTATGTTGCATGTTGCCAGGGGGCAGAAGCCACCCAGTTTCTGCCCTCTCCCCACTCAAAACTCAATTATTTTTTTTACATATTTCTGTGTTATTTTTGTTCACTTCTTGAAAATATAGCTACTTAACACCCTCCCTAGCCAAACCCCCCAACTCCCCAACCTCCAGGCTCGCCCCCTCCCTCCCTCCACTTGAAACTCAAATTATTTGTTTTTATATATTTCTTTGTTGTTTTGGTCAATTCTTACACATATAGCTATGTAGCCCCACTTCCCATCGCTCCCCCGCCTCCCACCAACCAACCATCCCATTATCACTTTTTTTTTACTTTTTACATATGTCTGTGTTGTTTTGTTTTATCAGTGATGTGCAACCGCCCTGCCCCCTACTGCTCCCCATTGGCTTATGGGCTCCACCGCCCCCATTGGTGTATTGGCTCCCCTCACATGGAGGACAGAGGGATGGGAATTATTTCCATTTTATCTAC